>CAUJLB010000111.1:0-80178 GCA_963243735.1 Neocrepidodera transversa | reverse complement strand
TTTATTTTAATTTATTTTCATTTATTTTCATTTATTTTCATTTATTTCATTTATTTTCATTTATTTTCATTTATTTTCATTTATTTTCATTTATTTTCATTTATTTTCATTTATTTTCATTTATTTTCATTTATTTTCATTTATTTTCATTTATTTTCATTTATTTTCATTTATTTTCATTTATTTTCATTTATTTTCATTTATTTTCATTTATTTTCATTTATTTTCATTTATTTTCATTTATTTTCATTTATTTTCATTTACTTATTTATTTTCATTTATTTTCATTTATTTTCATTTATTTTCATTTATTTTCATTTATTTTCATTTATTTTCATTTATTTTCATTTATTTTCATTTATTTTCATTTATTTTCATTTATTTTCATTTATTTTCATTTATTTTCATTTATTTTAATTATTTTCATTTATTTTCATTTATTTTCATTTATTTTCATTTATTTTCATTTATTTTCATTTATTTCATTTATTTTCATTTATTTTCATTTATTTTCATTTATTTCATTTATTTTCATTATTTTCATTTATTTTCATTTATTTTCATTTATTTTCATTTATTTCATTTACTTTTATTTATTTTCATTTATTTTCATTTATTTTCATTTATTTTCATTTACTTTTATTTATTTTCATTTATTTTCATTTATTTTCATTTATTTTCATTTATTTTCATTTATTTCATTTATTTTCATTTATTTTCATTTATTTTCATTTATTTTCATTTATTTTCATTTATTTTCATTTATTTTCATTTATTTTCATTTATTTTCATTTATTTTCATTTATTTTCATTTATTTTCATTTATTTTCATTTATTTTTATTTATTTTCATTTATTTTCATTTATTTTCATTTATTTTCATTAATTTTCATTTATTTTCATTTATTTTCATTTATTTTCATTTATTTCATTTATTTTCATTTATTTTCATTTATTTTCATTTATTTTCATTTATTTTCATTTATTTTCATTTATTTTCATTTATTTTCATTTATTTTCATTTATTTTCATTTATTTTCATTTATTTTCATTTATTTTCATTTATATTCATTTATTTTCATTTATTTTCATTTATTTTAATTTATTTTCATTTATTTTCATTTATTTTCATTTATTTTCATTTATTTTCATTAATTTTCATTTATTTTCATTTATTTTCATTTATTTTCATTTATTTTCATTTATTTTTATTTATTTTCATTTATTTTCATTTATTTTCATTTATTTTCATTTATTTTCATTTATTTTCATTTATTTTCATTTATTTTCATTTATTTCATTTATTTTCATTTATTTTCATTTATTTTCATTTATTTTCATTTATTTTCATTTATTTTCATTTATTTTCATTTATTTTCATTTATTTTCATTTATTTTCATTTATTTTCATTTATTTTCATTTATTTTCATTTATTTTCATTTATTTCATTTATTTTCATTTATTTTCATTTATTTTCATTTATTTTCATTTATTTTCATTTATTTTCATTTATTTTCATTTATTTTCATTTATTTTCATTTATTTTCATTTATTTTCATTTATTTTCATTTATTTTCATTTATTTTCATTTATTTTCATTTATTTTCATTTATTTTCATTTATTTTCATTTATTTTCATTTATTTTCATTTATTTTCATTTATTTTCATTTATTTTCATTTATTTCATTTATTTTCATTTATTTTCATTTATTTTCATTTATTTTATTTATTTTCATTTATTTTCATTTATTTTCATTTATTTTCATTTATTTTCATTTATTTTCATTTATTTTCATTTATTTTCATTTATTTTCATTTATTTTCATTTATTTTCATTTATTTTCATTTATTTTCATTTATATTCATTTATTTTCATTTATTTTCATTTATTTTAATTTATTTTCATTTATTTTCATTTATTTTCATTTATTTTCATTTATTTTCATTTATTTTCATTTATTTTCATTTATTTTCATTAATTTTCATTTATTTTCATTTATTTTCATTTATTTTCATTTATTTTCATTTATTTTTATTTATTTTCATTTATTTTCATTTATTTTCATTTATTTTCATTTATTTTCATTTATTTTCATTTATTTTCATTTATTTTCATTTATTTTCATTTATTTTCATTTATTTTCATTTATTTTCATTTATTTTCATTTATTTTCATTTATTTTCATTTATTTTCATTTATTTTCATTTATTTTCATTTATTTTCATTTATTTTCATTTATTTTCATTTATTTTCATTTATTTTCATTTATTTTCATTTATTTTCATTTATTTTCATTTATTTTCATTTATTTTCATTTATTTTCATTTATTTTCATTTATTTTCATTTATTTTCATTTATTTTCATTTATTTTCATTTATTTTCATTTATTTTCATTTATTTTCATTTATTTTCATTTATTTTCATTTATTTTCATTTATTTTCATTTATTTTCATTTATTTTCATTTATTTTCATTTATTTTCATTTATTTTCATTTATTTTCATTTATTTTCATTTATTTTCATTTATTTTCATTTATTTTCATTTATTTTCATTTATTTTCATTTATTTTCATTTATTTTCATTTATTTTCATTTATTTTCATTTATTTTCATTTATTTTCATTTATTTTCATTTATTTTCATTTATTTTCATTTATTTTCATTTATTTTCATTTATTTTCATTTATTTTCATTCATTTTCATTTATTTTCATTCATTTTCATTTATTTTCATTCATTTTCATTTATTTTCATTTATTTTCATTTATTTTCATTCATTTTCATTTATTTTCATTTATTTTCATTTATTTTCATTTATTTTCATTTATTTTCATTTATTTTCATTTATTTTCATTTATTTTCATTTATTTTCATTTATTTTCATTTATTTTCATTTATTTTCATTTACTTTTTATTTATTTTCATTTATTTTCATTTATTTTCATTTATTTTCATTTATTTTCATTTATTTTCATTTATTTTCATTTATTTTCATTTATTTTCATTTATTTTCATTTATTTTCATTTATTTTCATTTATTTTCATTTATTTTCATTTATTTTCATTTATTTTCATTTATTTTCATTTATTTTCATTTATTTTCATTTATTTTCATTTATTTTCATTTATTTTCATTTATTTTCATTTATTTTCATTTATTTTCATTTATTTTCATTTATTTTCATTTACTTTTATTTATTTTCATTTATTTTCATTTATTTTCATTTATTTTCATTTATTTTCATTTATTTTCATTTATTTTCATTTATTTTCATTTATTTTCATTTATTTTCATTTATTTTCATTTATTTTCATTTATTTTCATTTATTTTCATTTATTTTCATTTATTTTCATTTATTTTCATTTATTTTCATTAATTTTCATTTACTTTCATTTATTATCATTTATTTTTATGTATTATCATTTGTTTTCATTTATCTTCATTTATTTTCATCTGTTTTATTTATTTTGATTTACTTTCATGTATTTTCATTCGTTTTCATTTATTTTCATTTACTTTCATGTATTTACGTAGATTTTCATTTGTTTTCATTTATTTTCATTTATTTTCATTTATTTTCATTTATTTTCATTTATTTTCATTTATTTTCATTTATTTTCATTTATTTTCATTTATTTTCATTTATTTTCATTTATTTTCATTTATTTTCATTTATTTTCATTTATTTTCATTTATTTTCATTCATTTTCATTTCTTTTCATTTATTTTCATTTATTTTCATTTATTTTCATTTATTTTCATTCATTTTCATTCATTTTCATTTCTTTTCATTTATTTTTATTTATTTTCATTTATTTTCATTTATTTTCATTTATTTTCATTTATTTTCATTTATTTTCATTTATTTTCATTTATTTTCATTTATTTTCATTTATTTTCATTTATTTTCATTTATTTTAATTTATTTTCATTTATTTTCATTCATTTTAATTTATTTTCATTTATTTTCATTTATTTTCATTTATTTTCATTTATTTTCATTTATTTTCATTTATTTTCATTTATTTTCATTTATTTTCATTTATTTTCATTTATTTTCATTTATTTTCATTTATTTTCATTTATTTTCATTTATTTTCATTTATTTTCATTTATTTTCATTTATTTTCATTTATTTTCATTTATTTTCATTTATTTTCATTTATTTTCATTTATTTTCATTTATTTTCATTTATTTTCATTTATTTTCATTTATTTTCATTTATTTTCATTTATTTTCATTTATTTTCATTTATTTTCATTTATTTTCATTTATTTCCATTTATTATCATTTATTTTCATTTATTTTCATTTATTTTCATTTATTTTCATTTATTTTCATTTATTTTCATTTATTTTCATTTATTTTCATTTATTTTCATTTATTTTCATTTATTTTCATTTATTTTCATTTATTTTCATTTATTTTCATTTATTTTCATTTATTTTCATTTATTTTCATTTATTTTCATTTATTTTCATTTATTTTCATTTATTTTCATTTATTTTCATTTATTTTCATTTATTTTAATTTATTTTCATTTACTTTCATTTATTTTCATTTATTTTCATTTATTTTCATTTATTTTCATTTATTTTCATTTATTTTCATTTATTTTCATTTATTTTCATTTATTTTCATTTATTTTCATTTATTTTCATTTATTTTCATTTATTTCGTTGTTCGATTTCGTTGTTCGATTTCGTTGTTCGATTTCGTTGTTCGATTTAGTTGTTCGATTTCGTTTTTCGAATTCGTTGTTCGAATTCGTTGTTCGAATTTGTTGTTCGAATTCGTTGTTCGATTTCGTTGTTCGATTTCGTTGTTCGATTTTGAAGTTCGATTTCGTTGTTCGATTTCGTTGTTCGATTTCGTTGTTCGATTTCGTTGTTCGATTTCGTTGTTCGATTTCGTTGTTCGATTTCGTTGTTCGATTTCGTTGTTCGATTTCGTTGTTCGATTTCGTTGTTCGATTTCGTATTTCGTTGTTCGAATTCGTTGTTCGATTTCGTTGTTCGAATTCGTTGTTCGATTTCGTTGTTCGATTTCGTTGTTCGATTTCGTTGTTCGATTTCGTTGTTCGATTTCGTTGTTCGATTTCGTTGTTTGAATTCGTGTTCGATTTCGTTGATCGATTTCGTTGTTCGATTTTCTTTGTTCGATTTGATTGTTCGATTTCGTAGATCGATTTCGTTGTTCGATTTCGTGGTTCGAATTCGTTGTTCGAATTCGTTGTTCGTTGTTAGATTTCGTTGTTCGTTGTTAGATTTCGTTGTTCTTTGTTCGGTTTCGTGGTTCGAATTCGTTGTTCGATTTCGTTGTTCGATTTCGTTGTTCGATTTTGAATTTCGATTTTGAAGTTCGATTTCGTTGTTCGATTTCGTTGTTCGATTTCGTTGTTCGATTTCGTTGTTCGATTTCGTTGTCCGATTCCGTTGTTCGATTTCGTTGTTCGTTTTCGTTGTTCGATATTGTTGTATGATTTCGTGGTTCGATTTCGTTGTTCGATTGCGTTGTTCCATTTCGTTGTTCTATTTCGTGGTTCGATTTCGTGGTTTCAGTTTGTTGTTCGATTTCGATTTCGCTGTTCGATTTCGAAGTTGGATTTCGTTGTTCTATTTCGTTGTTCTAATTCGTTGTTCGATTTCGTTGTTCGATTTCGTTGTTCGATTTCGTTGTTCGATTCGTTATTCGATTTCGTTGTTCGATTTCGTTGTTCGATTTCGTTGTTCGATTTCGTTGTCCGATTCCGTTGTTCGATTTCGTTGTTCGTTTTCGTTGTTCGATATTGTTGTATGATTTCGTGGTTCGATTTCGTTGTTCGATTGCGTTGTTCCATTTAATTGTTCTATTTCGTGGTTCGATTTCGTGGTTTCAGTTTGTTGTTCGATTTCGATTTCGCTGTTCGATTTCGAAGTCGGATTTCGTTGTTCTATTTCGTTGTTCTAATTCGTTGTTCGATTTCGTTGTTCGATTTCGTTGTTCGATTTCGTTGTTCGATTCGTTATTCGATTTCGTTGTTCGATTTCGTTGTTCGATTTCGTTGTTCCATTTCGTTGTTCGATTTCGTTGTTCGATTTCGTTGTTCGATTTCGTTGTTCGTTGTTAGATTTCGTTGTTCGATTTCGTTGTTCGATTTCGTTGTTCGATTTCGTTGTTCGATTTCGTTGTTCGATTTCGTTGTTAGATTTCGTTGTTCGTTGTTAGATTTCGTTGTTCGTTGTTAGATTTCGTTGTTCTTTGTTCGATTTCGTGGTTCGAATTCGTTGTTCGAATTCGTTGTTCGATTTCGTTGTTCGATTTCGTTGTTCGATTTTGTTGTTCGATTTCGTTGTTCGATTTCGTTGTTCGATTTCGTTCGATTTCGTTGTTCGATTTCGTTGTTTGATTTCGTTGTTCGATTTCGTTGTTCGATTTCGTTGTTCGATTTCGTTGTTCGATTTCGTTGTTCGATTTCGTTGTTCGATTTCGTTGTTCGATTTCGTTGTTCGATTTCGTTGTTCGATTTCGTTGTTCGAATTCGTTGTTCGATTTCGTTGTTCGATTTCGTTGTTCGATTTCGTTGTTCGATTTCGTTGTTCGATTTCGTTGTTCGATTTCGTTGTTCGATTTCGTTGTTCGATTTCGTTGTTCGATTTCGTTGTTCGATTTCGTTGTTCGATTTCGTTGTTCGATTTCGTTGTTCGATTTCGTTGTTCGATTTCGTTGTTCGATTTCGTTGTTCGATTTCGTTGTTCGATTTCGAAGTTCGCTTTCGTTGTTCGATTTCGTTGTTCGATTTCGTTGTTCGATTTCGTTGTTCGATTTCGTTGTTCGATTTCGTTGTTCGATTTCGTTGTTCGATTTCGTTGTTCGATTTCGTTGTTCGATTTCGTTGTTCGATTTCGTTGTTCGATTTCGTTGTTCGATTTCGTTGTTCGATTTCGTTGTTCGATTTCGTTGTTCGATTTCGTTGTTCGATTTCGTTGTTCGATTTCGTTGTTCGATTTCGTTGTTCCATTTCGTTGTTCGATTTCGTTGTTGGAATTCGTGTTCGATTTCGTTGATCGATTTCGTTGTTCGATTTTCTTTGTTCGATTTTATTGTTCGATTTCGTTGATCGATTTCGTTTTTCGATTTCGTTGTTCGATTTCGTTGTTAGATTTCGTTGTTCGATTTCGTGGTTCGAATTCGTTGTTCGAATTCGTTGTTCGATTTCGTTGTTCGATTTTGTTGTTCGATTTCGTTGTTCGATTTCGTTGTTCGATTTCGTTGTTCGATTTCGTTGTTCGATTTCGTTGTTCAAATTTGTTGTTCGAATTCGTTGTTTCAATTCGTTGTTCGATTTCGTTGTTCGATTTCGTTGTTCGATTTTGAAGTTCGATTTCGTTGTTCGATTTCGTTGTTCGATTTCGTTGTTCTTTTTCGTTGTTCGATTTCGTTGTTCGATTTCGTTGTTCGATTTCGTTGTTCGATTTCGTTGTTCGATTTCGTTGTTCGATTTCGTTGTTCGATTTCCTTGTTCGATTTCGTTGTTCGATTTCGTTGTTCGATTTCGTTGTTCGATTTCGTTGTTCGATTTCGTTGTTCGAATTCGTTGTTCGATTTCTTTGTTCGATTTCGTATTTCGTTGTTCGAATTCGTTGTTCGATTTCGTTGTTCGAATTCGTTGTTCGATTTCGTTGTTCGATTTCGTTGTTCGATTTCGTTGTTCGATTTCGTTGTTCGATTTCGTTGTCCGATTCCTTTGTTCGATTTCGTTGTTCGTTTTCGTTGTTCGATATTGTTGTATGATTTCGTGGTTCGATTTCGTTGTTCGATTGCGTTGTTCCATTTAATTGTTCTATTTCGTGGTTCGATTTCGTGGTTTCAGTTTGTTGTTCGATTTCGATTTCGCTGTTCGATTTCGAAGTTGGATTTCGTTGTTCTATTTCGTTGTTCTAATTCGTTGTTCGATTTCGTTGTTCGATTTCGTGTTCGATTCGTTATTCGATTTCGTTGTTCGATTTCGTTGTTCGATTTCGTTGTTCCATTTCGTTGTTCGATTTCGTTGTTCGATTTCGTTGTTCGTTGTTAGATTTCGTTGTTCGATTTCGTTGTTCGATTTCGTTGTTCGATTTCGTTGTTCGATTTTGTTGTTCGATTTCATTGTTAGATTTCGTTGTTCGTTGTTAGATTTCGTTGTTCGTTGTTAGATTTCGTTGTTCTTTGTTCGATTTCGTGGTTCGAATTCGTTGTTCGAATTCGTTGTTCGATTTCGTTGTTCGATTTCGTTGTTCGATTTTGTTGTTCGATTTCGTTGTTCGATTTCGTTGTTCGATTTCGTTCGATTTCGTTGTTCGATTTCGAAGTTCGATTTCGTTGTTCGATTTCGTTGTTCGATTTCGTTGTTCGATTTCGTTGTTCGATTTCGTTGTTCGATTTCGTTGTTCGATTTCGTTGTTCGATTTCGTTGTTCGATTTCGTTGTTCGATTTCGTTGTTCGATTTCGTTGTTCGATTTCGTTGTTCGAATTTGTTGTTCGAATTCGTTGTTCGAATTCGTTGTTCGAATTCGTTGTTCGATTTCGTTGTTCGATTTCGTTGTTCGATTTCGTTGTTCGATTTTGAAGTTCGATTTCGTTGTTCGATTTCGTTGTTCGATTTCGTTGTTCGATTTCGTTGTTCGATTTCGTTGTTCGATTTCGTTGTTCGATTTCGTTGTTCGATTTCGTTGTTCGATTTCGTTGTTCGATTTCGTTGTTCGATTTCGTTGTTCGATTTCGTTGTTCGATTTCGTTGTTCGATTTCGTTGTTCAATTTCGTTGTTCGATTTCGTTGTTCGATTTCGTTGTTCGAATTCGTTGTTCGATTTCGTATTTCGTTGTTCGAATTCGTTGTTCGATTTCGTTGTTCGAATTCGTTGTTCGATTTCGTTGTTCGATTTCGTTGTTCGATTTCGTTGTTTGAATTCGTGTTCAATTTCGTTGATCGATTTCGTTGTTCGATTTTCTTTGTTCGATTTGATTGTTCGATTTCGTTTTTCGATTTCGTTGTTCGATTTCGTTGTTCGATTTCGTTGTTCGATTTCGTTGTTCGATTTCGTGGTTCGAATTCGTTGTTCGAATTCGTTGTTCGTTGTTAGATTTCGTTGTTCGTTGTTAGATTTCGTTGTTCTTTGTTCGATTTCGTGGTTCGAATTCGTTGTTCGAATTCGTTGTTCGATTTCGTTGTTCGATTTCGTTGTTCGATTTTGTTGTTCGATTTTGTTGTTCGATTTCGTTGTTCGATTTCGTTGTTCGATTTCGTTGTTCGATTTCGAAGTTCGATTTCGTTGTTCGATTTCGTTGTTCGATTTCGTTGTTCGATTTCGTTGTTCGATTTCGTTGTTCGATTTCGTTGTTCGATTTCGTTGTTCGATTTCGTTGTTCGATTTCGTTGTTCGATTTCGTTGTTCGATTTCGTTGTTCGATTTCGTTGTTCGATTTCGTTGTTCGATTTCGTTGTTCGATTTCGTTGTTCGATTTCGTTGTTCGATTTCGTTGTTCTTTTTCGTTGTTCGATTTCGTTGTTCGATTTCGTTGTTCGATTTCGTTGTTCGATTTCGTTGTTCTATTTCGTTGTTCTAATTCGTTGTTCGATTTCGTTGTTCGATTTCGTTGTTCGATTTCGTTGTTCGATTCGTTATTCGATTTCGTTGTTCGATTTCGTTGTTCGATTTCGTTGTTCGATTTCGTTGTCCGATTCCGTTGTTCGATTTCGTTGTTCGTTTTCGTTGTTCGATATTGTTGTATGATTTCGTGGTTCGATTTCGTTGTTCGATTGCGTTGTTCCATTTAATTGTTCTATTTCGTGGTTCGATTTCGTGGTTTCAGTTTGTTGTTCGATTTCGATTTCGCTGTTCGATTTCGAAGTTGGATTTCGTTGTTCTATTTCGTTGTTCTAATTCGTTGTTCGATTTCGTTGTTCGATTTCGTTGTTCGATTTCGTTGTTCGATTCGTTATTCGATTTCGTTGTTCGATTTCGTTGTTCGATTTCGTTGTTCCATTTCGTTGTTCGATTTCGTTGTTCGATTTCGTTGTTCGATTTCGTTGTTCGTTGTTAGATTTCGTTGTTCGATTTCGTTGTTCGATTTCGTTGTTCGATTTCGTTGTTCGATTTCGTTGTTAGATTTCGTTGTTCGTTGTTAGATTTCGTTGTTCGTTGTTAGATTTCGTTGTTCTTTGTTCGATTTCGTGGTTCGAATTCGTTGTTCGAATTCGTTGTTCGATTTCGTTGTTCGATTTCGTTGTTCGATTTTGTTGTTCGATTTCGTTGTTCGATTTCGTTGTTCGATTTCGTTCGATTTCGTTGTTCGATTTCGTTGTTTGATTTCGTTGTTCGATTTCGTTGTTCGATTTCGTTGTTCGATTTCGTTGTTCGATTTCGTTGTTCGATTTCGTTGTTCGATTTCGTTGTTCGATTTCGTTGTTCGATTTCGTTGTTCGATTTCGTTGTTCGAATTCGTTGTTCGATTTCGTTGTTCGATTTCGTTGTTCGATTTCGTTGTTCGATTTCGTTGTTCGATTTCGTTGTTCGATTTCGTTGTTCGATTTCGTTGTTCGATTTCGTTGTTCGATTTCGTTGTTCGATTTCGTTGTTCGATTTCGTTGTTCGATTTCGTTGTTCGATTTCGTTGTTCGATTTCGTTGTTCGATTTCGAAGTTCGCTTTCGTTGTTCGATTTCGTTGTTCGATTTCGTTGTTCGATTTCGTTGTTCGATTTCGTTGTTCGATTTCGTTGTTCGATTTCGTTGTTCGATTTCGTTGTTCGATTTCGTTGTTCGATTTCGTTGTTCGATTTCGTTGTTCGATTTCGTTGTTCGATTTCGTTGTTCGATTTCGTTGTTCGATTTCGTTGTTCGATTTCGTTGTTCGATTTCGTTGTTCGATTTCGTTGTTCGATTTCGTTGTTCGATTTCGTTGTTCCATTTCGTTGTTCGATTTCGTTGTTGGAATTCGTGTTCGATTTCGTTGATCGATTTCGTTGTTCGATTTTCTTTGTTCGATTTGATTGTTCGATTTCGTTGATCGATTTCGTTTTTCGATTTCGTTGTTCGATTTCGTTGTTAGATTTCGTTGTTCGATTTCGTGGTTCGAATTCGTTGTTCGAATTCGTTGTTCGATTTCGTTGTTCGATTTTGTTGTTCGATTTCGTTGTTCGATTTCGTTGTTCGATTTCGTTGTTCGATTTCGTTGTTCGATTTCGTTGTTCAAATTTGTTGTTCGAATTCGTTGTTTCAATTCGTTGTTCGATTTCGTTGTTCGATTTCGTTGTTCGATTTTGAAGTTCGATTTCGTTGTTCGATTTCGTTGTTCGATTTCGTTGTTCTTTTTCGTTGTTCGATTTCGTTGTTCGATTTCGTTGTTCGATTTCGTTGTTCGATTTCGTTGTTCGATTTCGTTGTTCGATTTCGTTGTTCGATTTCCTTGTTCGATTTCGTTGTTCGATTTCGTTGTTCGATTTCGTTGTTCGATTTCGTTGTTCGATTTCGTTGTTCGAATTCGTTGTTCGATTTCTTTGTTCGATTTCGTATTTCGTTGTTCGAATTCGTTGTTCGATTTCGTTGTTCGAATTCGTTGTTCGATTTCGTTGTTCGATTTCGTTGTTCGATTTCGTTGTTCGATTTCGTTGTTCGATTTCGTTGTCCGATTCCTTTGTTCGATTTCGTTGTTCGTTTTCGTTGTTCGATATTGTTGTATGATTTCGTGGTTCGATTTCGTTGTTCGATTGCGTTGTTCCATTTAATTGTTCTATTTCGTGGTTCGATTTCGTGGTTTCAGTTTGTTGTTCGATTTCGATTTCGCTGTTCGATTTCGAAGTTGGATTTCGTTGTTCTATTTCGTTGTTCTAATTCGTTGTTCGATTTCGTTGTTCGATTTCGTTGTTCGATTCGTTATTCGATTTCGTTGTTCGATTTCGTTGTTCGATTTCGTTGTTCCATTTCGTTGTTCGATTTCGTTGTTCGATTTCGTTGTTCGATTTCGTTGTTCGTTGTTAGATTTCGTTGTTCGATTTCGTTGTTCGATTTCGTTGTTCGATTTCGTTGTTCGATTTTGTTGTTCGATTTCATTGTTAGATTTCGTTGTTCGTTGTTAGATTTCGTTGTTCGTTGTTAGATTTCGTTGTTCTTTGTTCGATTTCGTGGTTCGAATTCGTTGTTCGAATTCGTTGTTCGATTTCGTTGTTCGATTTCGTTGTTCGATTTTGTTGTTCGATTTCGTTGTTCGATTTCGTTGTTCGATTTCGTTCGATTTCGTTGTTCGATTTCGAAGTTCGATTTCGTTGTTCGATTTCGTTGTTCGATTTCGTTGTTCGATTTCGTTGTTCGATTTCGTTGTTCGATTTCGTTGTTCGATTTCGTTGTTCGATTTCGTTGTTCGATTTCGTTGTTCGATTTCGTTGTTCGATTTCGTTGTTCGATTTCGTTGTTCGAATTTGTTGTTCGAATTCGTTGTTCGAATTCGTTGTTCGAATTCGTTGTTCGATTTCGTTGTTCGATTTCGTTGTTCGATTTCGTTGTTCGATTTTGAAGTTCGATTTCGTTGTTCGATTTCGTTGTTCGATTTCGTTGTTCGATTTCGTTGTTCGATTTCGTTGTTCGATTTCGTTGTTCGATTTCGTTGTTCGATTTCGTTGTTCGATTTCGTTGTTCGATTTCGTTGTTCGATTTCGTTGTTCGATTTCGTTGTTCGATTTCGTTGTTCGATTTCGTTGTTCGATTTCGTTGTTCAATTTCGTTGTTCGATTTCGTTGTTCGATTTCGTTGTTCGAATTCGTTGTTCGATTTCGTATTTCGTTGTTCGAATTCGTTGTTCGATTTCGTTGTTCGAATTCGTTGTTCGATTTCGTTGTTCGATTTCGTTGTTCGATTTCGTTGTTCGATTTCGTTGTTTGAATTCGTGTTCAATTTCGTTGATCGATTTCGTTGTTCGATTTTCTTTGTTCGATTTGATTGTTCGATTTCGTTTTTCGATTTCGTTGTTCGATTTCGTTGTTCGATTTCGTTGTTCGATTTCGTTGTTCGATTTCGTGGTTCGAATTCGTTGTTCGAATTCGTTGTTCGTTGTTAGATTTCGTTGTTCGTTGTTAGATTTCGTTGTTCTTTGTTCGATTTCGTGGTTCGAATTCGTTGTTCGAATTCGTTGTTCGATTTCGTTGTTCGATTTCGTTGTTCGATTTTGTTGTTCGATTTTGTTGTTCGATTTCGTTGTTCGATTTCGTTGTTCGATTTCGTTGTTCGATTTCGAAGTTCGATTTCGTTGTTCGATTTCGTTGTTCGATTTCGTTGTTCGATTTCGTTGTTCGATTTCGTTGTTCGATTTCGTTGTTCGATTTCGTTGTTCGATTTCGTTGTTCGATTTCGTTGTTCGATTTCGTTGTTCGATTTCGTTGTTCGATTTCGTTGTTCGATTTCGTTGTTCGATTTCGTTGTTCGATTTCGTTGTTCGATTTCGTTGTTCGATTTCGTTGTTCTTTTTCGTTGTTCGATTTCGTTGTTCGATTTCGTTGTTCGATTTCGTTGTTCTATTTCGTTGTTCTAATTCGTTGTTCGATTTCGTTGTTCGATTTCGTTGTTCGATTTCGTTGTTCGATTCGTTATTCGATTTCGTTGTTCGATTTCGTTGTTCGATTTCGTTGTTCGATTTCGTTGTCCGATTCCGTTGTTCGATTTCGTTGTTCGTTTTCGTTGTTCGATATTGTTGTATGATTTCGTGGTTCGATTTCGTTGTTCGATTGCGTTGTTCCATTTAATTGTTCTATTTCGTGGTTCGATTTCGTGGTTTCAGTTTGTTGTTCGATTTCGATTTCGCTGTTCGATTTCGAAGTTGGATTTCGTTGTTCTATTTCGTTGTTCTAATTCGTTGTTCGATTTCGTTGTTCGATTTCGTTGTTCGATTTCGTTGTTCGATTCGTTATTCGATTTCGTTGTTCGATTTCGTTGTTCGATTTCGTTGTTCCATTTCGTTGTTCGATTTCGTTGTTCGATTTCGTTGTTCGATTTCGTTGTTCGTTGTTAGATTTCGTTGTTCGATTTCGTTGTTCGATTTCGTTGTTCGATTTCGTTGTTCGATTTCGTTGTTCGATTTCGTTGTTAGATTTCGTTGTTCGTTGTTAGATTTCGTTGTTCGTTGTTAGATTTCGTTGTTCTTTGTTCGATTTCGTGGTTCGAATTCGTTGTTCGAATTCGTTGTTCGATTTCGTTGTTCGATTTCGTTGTTCGATTTTGTTGTTCGATTTCGTTGTTCGATTTCGTTGTTCGATTTCGTTCGATTTCGTTGTTCGATTTCGTTGTTTGATTTCGTTGTTCGATTTCGTTGTTCGATTTCGTTGTTCGATTTCGTTGTTCGATTTCGTTGTTCGATTTCGTTGTTCGATTTCGTTGTTCGATTTCGTTGTTCGATTTCGTTGTTCGATTTCGTTGTTCGAATTCGTTGTTCGATGTCGTTGTTCGATTTCGTTGTTCGATTTCGTTGTTCGATTTCGTTGTTCGATTTCGTTGTTCGATTTCGTTGTTCGATTTCGTTGTTCGATTTCGTTGTTCGATTTCGTTGTTCGATTTCGTTGTTCGATTTCGTTGTTCGATTTCGTTGTTCGATTTCGTTGTTCGATTTCGTTGTTCGATTTCGTTGTTCGATTTCGTTGTTCGATTTCGAAGTTCGCTTTCGTTGTTCGATTTCGTTGTTCGATTTCGTTGTTCGATTTCGTTGTTCGATTTCGTTGTTCGATTTCGTTGTTCGATTTCGTTGTTCGATTTCGTTGTTCGATTTCGTTGTTCGATTTCGTTGTTCGATTTCGTTGTTCGATTTCGTTGTTCGATTTCGTTGTTCGATTTCGTTGTTCGATTTCGTTGTTCGATTTCGTTGTTCGATTTCGTTGTTCGATTTCGTTGTTCGATTTCGTTGTTCGATTTCGTTGTTCCATTTCGTTGTTCGATTTCGTTGTTGGAATTCGTGTTCGATTTCGTTGATCGATTTCGTTGTTCGATTTTCTTTGTTCGATTTGATTGTTCGATTTCGTTGATCGATTTCGTTTTTCGATTTCGTTGTTCGATTTCGTTGTTAGATTTCGTTGTTCGATTTCGTGGTTCGAATTCGTTGTTCGAATTCGTTGTTCGATTTCGTTGTTCGATTTTGTTGTTCGATTTCGTTGTTCGATTTCGTTGTTCGATTTCGTTGTTCGATTTCGTTGTTCAAATTTGTTGTTCGAATTCGTTGTTTCAATTCGTTGTTCGATTTCGTTGTTCGATTTCGTTGTTCGATTTCGTTGTTCGATTTCGTTGTTCGATTTCGTTGTTCGATTTCGTTGTTCGATTTCGTTGTTCGATTTCCTTGTTCGATTTCGTTGTTCGATTTCGTTGTTCGATTTCGTTGTTCGATTTCGTTGTTCGATTTCGTTGTTCGAATTCGTTGTTCGATTTCTTTGTTCGATTTCGTATTTCGTTGTTCGAATTCGTTGTTCGATTTCGTTGTTCGAATTCGTTGTTCGATTTCGTTGTTCGATTTCGTTGTTCGATTTCGTTGTTCGATTTCGTTGTTCGATTTCGTTGTCCGATTCCTTTGTTCGATTTCGTTGTTCGTTTTCGTTGTTCGATATTGTTGTATGATTTCGTGGTTCGATTTCGTTGTTCGATTGCGTTGTTCCATTTAATTGTTCTATTTCGTGGTTCGATTTCGTGGTTTCAGTTTGTTGTTCGATTTCGATTTCGCTGTTCGATTTCGAAGTTGGATTTCGTTGTTCTATTTCGTTGTTCTAATTCGTTGTTCGATTTCGTTGTTCGATTTCGTTGTTCGATTCGTTATTCGATTTCGTTGTTCGATTTCGTTGTTCGATTTCGTTGTTCCATTTCGTTGTTCGATTTCGTTGTTCGATTTCGTTGTTCGATTTCGTTGTTCGTTGTTAGATTTCGTTGTTCGATTTCGTTGTTCGATTTCGTTGTTCGATTTCGTTGTTCGATTTTGTTGTTCGATTTCATTGTTAGATTTCGTTGTTCGTTGTTAGATTTCGTAGCTCGTTGTTAGTTTTTGTTGTTCTTTGTTCGATTTCGTGGTTCGAATTCGTTGTTCGAATTCGTTGTTCGATTTCGTTGTTCGATTTCGTTGTTCGATTTTGTTGTTCGATTTCGTTGTTCGATTTCGTTGTTCGATTTCGTTCGATTTCGTTGTTCGATTTCGAAGTTCGATTTCGTTGTTCGATTTCGTTGTTCGATTTCGTTGTTCGATTTCGTTGTTCGATTTCGTTGTTCGATTTCGTTGTTCGATTTCGTTGTTCGATTTCGTTGTTCGATTTCGTTGTTCGATTTCGTTGTTCGAATTTGTTGTTCGAATTCGTTGTTCGAATTCGTTGTTCGAATTCGTTGTTCGATTTCGTTGTTCGATTTCGTTGTTCGATTTCGTTGTTCGATTTTGAAGTTCGATTTCGTTGTTCGATTTCGTTGTTCGATTTCGTTGTTCGATTTCGTTGTTCGATTTCGTTGTTCGATTTCGTTGTTCGATTTCGTTGTTCGATTTCGTTGTTCGATTTCGTTGTTCGATTTCGTTGTTCGATTTCGTTGTTCGATTTCGTTGTTCGATTTCGTTGTTGAATTTCGTTGTTCGATTTCGTTGTTCGATTTCGTTGTTCGAATTCGTTGTTCGATTTCGTATTTCGTTGTTCGAATTCGTTGTTCGATTTCGTTGTTCGAATTCGTTGTTCGATTTCGTTGTTCGATTTCGTTGTTCGATTTCGTTGTTCGATTTCGTTGTTTGAATTCGTGTTCAATTTCGTTGATCGATTTCGTTGTTCGATTTTCTTTGTTCGATTTGATTGTTCGATTTCGTTTTTCGATTTCGTTGTTCGATTTCGTTGTTCGATTTCGTTGTTCGATTTCGTGGTTCGAATTCGTTGTTCGAATTCGTTGTTCGTTGTTAGATTTCGTTGTTCGTTGTTAGATTTCGTTGTTCTTTGTTCGATTTCGTGGTTCGAATTCGTTGTTCGAATTCGTTGTTCGATTTCGTTGTTCGATTTCGTTGTTCGATTTTGTTGTTCGATTTCGTTGTTCGATTTCGTTGTTCGATTTCGTTGTTCGATTTCGTTGTTCGATTTCGAAGTTCGATTTCGTTGTTCGATTTCGTTGTTAGATTTCGTTGTTCGATTTCGTTGTTCGATTTCGTTGTTCGATTTCGTTGTTCGATTTCGTTGTTCGATTTCGTTGTTCGATTTCGTTGTTCGATTTCGTTGTTCGATTTCGTTGTTCGATTTCGTTGTTCGATTTCGTTGTTCGATTTCGTTGTTCGATTTCGTTGTTCGATTTCGTTGTTCGATTTCGTTGTTCTTTTTCGTTGTTCGATTTCGTTGTTCGATTTCGTTGTTCGATTTCGTTGTTCGATTTCGTTGTTCGATTTCGTTGTTCGATTTCGTTGTTCGATTTCGTTGTTCGATTTCCTTGTTCGATTTCGTTGTTCGATTTCGTTGTTCGATTTCGTTGTTCGATTTCGTTGTTCGATTTCGTTGTTCGAATTCGTTGTTCGATTTCTTTGTTCGATTTCGTATTTCGTTGTTCGAATTCGTTGTTCGATTTCGTTGTTCGAATTCGTTGTTCGATTTCGTTGTTCGATTTCGTTGTTCGATTTCGTTGTTCGATTTCGTTGTTCGATTTCGTTGTCCGATTCCTTTGTTCGATTTCGTTGTTCGTTTTCGTTGTTCGATATTGTTGTATGATTTCGTGGTTCGATTTCGTTGTTCGATTGCGTTGTTCCATTTAATTGTTCTATTTCGTGATTCGATTTCGTGGTTTCAGTTTGTTGTTCGATTTCGATTTCGCTGTTCGATTTCGAAGTTGGATTTCGTTGTTCTATTTCGTTGTTCTAATTCGTTGTTCGATTTCGTTGTTCGATTTCGTTGTTCGATTCGTTATTCGATTTCGTTGTTCGATTTCGTTGTTCGATTTCGTTGTTCCATTTCGTTGTTCGATTTCGTTGTTCGATTTCGTTGTTCGATTTCGTTGTTCGTTGTTAGATTTCGTTGTTCGATTTCGTTGTTCGATTTCGTTGTTCGATTTTGTTGTTCGATTTCATTGTTAGATTTCGTTGTTCGTTGTTAGATTTCGTTGTTCGTTGTTAGATTTCGTTGTTCTTTGTTCGATTTCGTGGTTCGAATTCGTTGTTCGAATTCGTTGTTCGATTTCGTTGTTCGATTTCGTTGTTCGATTTTGTTGTTCGATTTCGTTGTTCGATTTCGTTGTTCAATTTCGTTCGATTTCGTTGTTCGATTTCGAAGTTCGATTTCGTTGTTCGATTTCGTTGTTCGATTTCGTTGTTCGATTTCGTTGTTCGATTTCGTTGTTCGATTTCGTTGTTCGATTTCGTTGTTCGATTTCGTTGTTCGATTTCGTTGTTCGATTTCGTTGTTCGATTTCGTTGTTCGATTTCGTTGTTCGATTTCGTTGTTCGATTTCGAAGTTCGCTTTCGTTGTTCGATTTCGTTGTTCGATTTCGTTGTTCGATTTCGTTGTTCGATTTCGTTGTTCGATTTCGTTGTTCGATTTCGTTGTTCGATTTCGTTGTTCGATTTCGTTGTTCGATTTCGTTGTTCGATTTCGTTGTTCGATTTCGTTGTTCGATTTCGTTGTTCGATTTCGTTGTTCGATTTCGTTGTTCGATTTCGTTGTTCGATTTCGTTGTTCGATTTCGTTGTTCGATGTCGTTGTTCGATTTCGTTGTTCGATTTCGTTGTTCCATTTCGTTGTTGGATTTCGTTGTTGGAATTCGTGTTCGATTTCGTTGATCGATTTCGTTGTTCGATTTTCTTTGTTCGATTTGATTGTTCGATTTCGTTGATCGATTTCGTTTTTCGATTTCGTTGTTCGATTTCGTTGTTAGATTTCGTTGTTCGATTTCGTGGTTCGAATTCGTTGTTCGAATTCGTTGTTCGATTTTGTTGTTCGATTTCGTTGTTCGATTTTGTTGTTCGATTTCGTTGTTCGATTTCGTTGTTCGATTTCGTTGTTCGATTTCGTTGTTCGATTTCGTTGTTCGATTTTCTTTGTTCGATTTGATTGTTCGATTTCGTTGATCGATTTCGTTTTTCGATTTCGTTGTTCGATTTCGTTGTTAGATTTCGTTGTTCGATTTCGTGGTTCGAATTCGTTGTTCGAATTCGTTGTTCGATTTTGTTGTTCGATTTCGTTGTTCGATTTTGTTGTTCGATTTCGTTGTTCGATTTCGTTGTTCGATTTCGTTGTTCGATTTCGTTGTTCGATTTCGTTGTTCGATTTCGTTGTTCGAATTTGTTGTTCGAATTCGTTGTTCGAATTCGTTGTTCGAATTCGTTGTTCGATTTCGTTGTTCGATTTCGTTGTTCGATTTCGTTGTTCGATTTCGTTGTTCGATTTTGAAGTTCGATTTCGTTGTTCGATTTCGTTGTTCGATTTCGTTGTTCGATTTCGTTGTTCGATTTCGTTGTTCGATTTCGTTGTTCGATTTTGTTGTTCGATTTCGTTGTTCGATTTCGTTGTTCGATTTCGTTCGATTTCGTTGTTCGATTTCGAAGTTCGATTTCGTTGTTCGATTTCGTTGTTCGATTTCGTTGTTCGATTTCGTTGTTCGATTTCGTTGTTCGATTTCGTTGTTCGATTTCGTTGTTCGATTTCGTTGTTCGATTTCGTTGTTCGATTTCGTTGTTCGAATTTGTTGTTCGAATTCGTTGTTCGAATTCGTTGTTCGAATTCGTTGTTCGATTTCGTTGTTCGATTTCGTTGTTCGATTTCGTTGTTCGATTTTGAAGTTCGATTTCGTTGTTCGATTTCGTTGTTCGATTTCGTTGTTCGATTTCGTTGTTCGATTTCGTTGTTCGATTTCGTTGTTCGATTTCGTTGTTCGATTTCGTTGTTCGATTTCGTTGTTCGATTTCGTTGTTCGATTTCGTTGTTCGATTTCGTTGTTCGATTTCGTTGTTCGATTTCGTTGTTCAATTTCGTTGTTCGATTTCGTTGTTCGATTTCGTTGTTCGAATTCGTTGTTCGATTTCGTATTTCGTTGTTCGAATTCGTTGTTCGATTTCGTTGTTCGAATTCGTTGTTCGATTTCGTTGTTCGATTTCGTATTTCGTTGTTCGAATTCGTTGTTCGATTTCGTTGTTCGAATTCGTTGTTCGATTTCGTTGTTCGATTTCGTTGTTCGATTTCGTTGTTCGATTTCGTTGTTTGAATTCGTGTTCAATTTCGTTGATCGATTTCGTTGTTCGATTTTCTTTGTTCGATTTGATTGTTCGATTTCGTTTTTCGATTTCGTTGTTCGATTTCGTTGTTCGATTTCGTTGTTCGATTTCGTGGTTCGAATTCGTTGTTCGAATTCGTTGTTCGTTGTTAGATTTCGTTGTTCGTTGTTAGATTTCGTTGTTCTTTGTTCGATTTCGTGGTTCGAATTCGTTGTTCGAATTCGTTGTTCGATTTCGTTGTTCGATTTCGTTGTTCGATTTTGTTGTTCGATTTCGTTGTTCGATTTCGTTGTTCGATTTCGTTGTTCGATTTCGTTGTTCGATTTCGAAGTTCGATTTCGTTGTTCGATTTCGTTGTTCGATTTCGTTGTTCGATTTCGTTGTTCGATTTCGTTGTTCGATTTCGTTGTTCGATTTCGTTGTTCGATTTCGTTGTTCGATTTCGTTGTTCGATTTCGTTGTTCGATTTCGTTGTTCGATTTCGTTGTTCGATTTCGTTGTTCGATTTCGTTGTTCGATTTCGTTGTTCGATTTCGTTGTTCGATTTCGTTGTTCTTTTTCGTTGTTCGATTTCGTTGTTCGATTTCGTTGTTCGATTTCGTTGTTCGATTTCGTTGTTCGATTTCGTTGTTCGATTTCGTTGTTCGATTTCGTTGTTCGATTTCCTTGTTCGATTTCGTTGTTCGATTTCGTTGTTCGATTTCGTTGTTCGATTTCGTTGTTCGATTTCGTTGTTCGAATTCGTTGTTCGATTTCTTTGTTCGATTTCGTATTTCGTTGTTCGAATTCGTTGTTCGATTTCGTTGTTCGAATTCGTTGTTCGATTTCGTTGTTCGATTTCGTTGTTCGATTTCGTTGTTCGATTTCGTTGTTCGATTTCGTTGTCCGATTCCTTTGTTCGATTTCGTTGTTCGTTTTCGTTGTTCGATATTGTTGTATGATTTCGTGGTTCGATTTCGTTGTTCGATTGCGTTGTTCCATTTAATTGTTCTATTTCGTGATTCGATTTCGTGGTTTCAGTTTGTTGTTCGATTTCGATTTCGCTGTTCGATTTCGAAGTTGGATTTCGTTGTTCTATTTCGTTGTTCTAATTCGTTGTTCGATTTCGTTGTTCGATTTCGTTGTTCGATTCGTTATTCGATTTCGTTGTTCGATTTCGTTGTTCGATTTCGTTGTTCCATTTCGTTGTTCGATTTCGTTGTTCGATTTCGTTGTTCGATTTCGTTGTTCGTTGTTAGATTTCGTTGTTCGATTTCGTTGTTCGATTTCGTTGTTCGATTTTGTTGTTCGATTTCATTGTTAGATTTCGTTGTTCGTTGTTAGATTTCGTTGTTCGTTGTTAGATTTCGTTGTTCTTTGTTCGATTTCGTGGTTCGAATTCGTTGTTCGAATTCGTTGTTCGATTTCGTTGTTCGATTTCGTTGTTCGATTTTGTTGTTCGATTTCGTTGTTCGATTTCGTTGTTCAATTTCGTTCGATTTCGTTGTTCGATTTCGAAGTTCGATTTCGTTGTTCGATTTCGTTGTTCGATTTCGTTGTTCGATTTCGTTGTTCGATTTCGTTGTTCGATTTCGTTGTTCGATTTCGTTGTTCGATTTCGTTGTTCGATTTCGTTGTTCGATTTCGTTGTTCGATTTCGTTGTTCGATTTCGTTGTTCGATTTCGTTGTTCGATTTCGAAGTTCGCTTTCGTTGTTCGATTTCGTTGTTCGATTTCGTTGTTCGATTTCGTTGTTCGATTTCGTTGTTCGATTTCGTTGTTCGATTTCGTTGTTCGATTTCGTTGTTCGATTTCGTTGTTCGATTTCGTTGTTCGATTTCGTTGTTCGATTTCGTTGTTCGATTTCGTTGTTCGATTTCGTTGTTCGATTTCGTTGTTCGATTTCGTTGTTCGATTTCGTTGTTCGATTTCGTTGTTCGATGTCGTTGTTCGATTTCGTTGTTCGATTTCGTTGTTCCATTTCGTTGTTGGATTTCGTTGTTGGAATTCGTGTTCGATTTCGTTGATCGATTTCGTTGTTCGATTTTCTTTGTTCGATTTGATTGTTCGATTTCGTTGATCGATTTCGTTTTTCGATTTCGTTGTTCGATTTCGTTGTTAGATTTCGTTGTTCGATTTCGTGGTTCGAATTCGTTGTTCGAATTCGTTGTTCGATTTTGTTGTTCGATTTCGTTGTTCGATTTTGTTGTTCGATTTCGTTGTTCGATTTCGTTGTTCGATTTCGTTGTTCGATTTCGTTGTTCGATTTCGTTGTTCGATTTCGTTGTTCGAATTTGTTGTTCGAATTCGTTGTTCGAATTCGTTGTTCGAATTCGTTGTTCGATTTCGTTGTTCGATTTCGTTGTTCGATTTCGTTGTTCGATTTCGTTGTTCGATTTTGAAGTTCGATTTCGTTGTTCGATTTCGTTGTTCGATTTCGTTGTTCGATTTCGTTGTTCGATTTCGTTGTTCGATTTCGTTGTTCGATTTCGTTGTTCGATTTCGTTGTTCGATTTCGTTGTTCGATTTCGTTGTTCGATTTCGTTGTTCGATTTCGTTGTTCGATTTCGTTGTTCGATTTCGTTGTTCGATTTCGTTGTTCGATTTCGTTGTTCGATTTCGTTGTTCGATTTCGTTGTTCGATTTCGTTGTTCGAATTCGTTGTTCGATTTCGTTGTTCGATTTCGTATTTCGTTGTTCGAATTCGTTGTTCGATTTCGTTGTTCGAATTCGTTGTTCGATTTCGTTGTTCGATTTCGTTGTTCGATTTCGTTGTTCGATTTCGTTGTTTGAATTCGTGTTCAATTTCGTTGATCGATTTCGTTGTTCGATTTTCTTTGTTCGATTTGATTGTTCGATTTCGTTTTTCGATTTCGTTGTTCGATTTCGTTGTTCGATTTCGTTGTTCGATTTCGTTGTTCGATTTCGTGGTTCGAATTCGTTGTTCGAATTCGTTGTTCGTTGTTAGATTTCGTTGTTCGTTGTTAGATTTCGTTGTTCTTTGTTCGATTTCGTGGTTCGAATTCATTGTTCGAATTCGTTGTTCGATTTCGTTGTTCGATTTCGTTGTTCGATTTTGTTGTTCGATTTCGTTGTTCGATTTCGTTGTTCGATTTCGTTGTTCGATTTCGTTGTTCGATTTCGTTGTTCGATTTCGTTGTTCGATTTCGTTGTTCGATTTCGTTGTTCGATTTCGTTGTTCGATTTCGTTGTTCGATTTCGTTGTTCGATTTCGTTGTTCGATTTCGTTGTTCGAATTCGTTGTTCGATTTCGTTGTTCGATTTCGTATTTCGTTGTTCGAATTCGTTGTTCGATTTCGTTGTTCGATTTCGTTGTTCGATTTCGTTGTTCGATTTCGTTGTTCGATTTCGTTGTTTGAATTCGTGTTCAATTTCGTTGATCGATTTCGTTGTTCGATTTTCTTTGTTCGATTTGATTGTTCGATTTCGTTTTTCGATTTCGTTGTTCGATTTCGTTGTTCGATTTCGTTGTTCGATTTCGTTGTTCGATTTCGTGGTTCGAATTCGTTGTTCGAATTCGTTGTTCGTTGTTAGATTTCGTTGTTCGTTGTTAGATTTCGTTGTTCTTTGTTCGATTTCGTGGTTCGAATTCATTGTTCGAATTCGTTGTTCGATTTCGTTGTTCGATTTCGTTGTTCGATTTTGTTGTTCGATTTCGTTGTTCGATTTCGTTGTTCGATTTCGTTGTTCGATTTCGTTGTTCGATTTCGTTGTTCGATTTCGTTGTTCGATTTCGTTGTTCGATTTCGTTGTTCGATTTCGTTGTTCGATTTCGTTGTTCGATTTCGTTGTTCGATTTCGTTGTTCGATTTCGTTGTTCGATTTCGTTGTTCGATTTCGTTGTTCGATTTCGTTGTTCGATTTCGTTGTTCGATTTCGTTGTTCGATTTCGTTGTTCGATTTCGTTGTTCGATTTCGTTGTTCGATTTCGTTGTTCGATTTCGTTGTTCGATTTCGTTGTTCGATTTCGTTGTTCGATTTCGTTGTTCGATTTCGTTGTTCGATGTCGTAGTTCGATTTCGTTGTTCGATTTCGTTGTTCGATTTCGTTGTTCGATTTCGTTGTTCGATTTCGTTGTTCGATTTCGTTGTTCGATTTCGTTGTTAGATTTCGTTGTTCGTTGTTAGATTTAGTTGTTCGATTTCGTTGTTCGATTTCGTTTGTTCGATTTCGTTGTTAGATTTCGTTGTTCTTTGTTCGATTTCGTGGTTCGAATTCGTTGTTCGAATTCGTTGTTCGATTTCGTTGTTCGATTTCGTTGTTCGATTTTGTTGTTCGATTTCGTTGTTCGATTTCGTTGTTCGATTTCGTTGTTCGATTTCGTTGTTCGATTTCGTTGTTCGATTTCGAAGTTCGATTTCGTTGTTCGATTTCGTTGTTCGATTTCGTTGTTCGATTTCGTTGTTCGATTTTGAAGTTAGATTTCGTTGTTCTATTTCGTTGTTCGATTTCGTTGTTCGATTTCGTTGTCCGATTCCGTTGTTCGATTTCTTTGTTCGTTTTCGTTGTTCGATATTGTTGTATGATTTCGTGGTTCGATTTCGTTGTTCGATTGCGTTGTTCCATTTCGTTGTTCTATTTCGTAGTTCGATTTCGTGGTTTCAGTTTGTTGTTCGATTTCGATTTCGCTGTTCGATTTCGAAGTTGGATTTCCTTGTTCTATTTCGTTGTTCTAATTCGTTGTTCGATTTCGTTGTTCGATTTCGTTGTTCGATTTCGTTGTTCGATTCGTTATTCGATTTCGTTGTTCGATTTCGTTGTTCGATTTCGTTGTTCGATTTCGTTGTTCGATCTCGTTGTCCGTTTCCGTTGTTCGATTTCGTTGTTCGTTTTTGTTGTTCGATATTGTTGTATGATTTCGTGGTTCGATTTCGTTGTTTGATTGCGTCGTTCCATTTCGTTGTTCTATTTCGTGGTTCGATTTCGTGGTTTCAGTTTGTTGTTCGATTTCGATTTCGCTGTTCGATTTCGAAGTTGGATTTCGTTGTTCTATTTCGTTGTTCTAATTCGTTGTTCGATTTCGTTGTTCGATTTCGTTGTTCGATTTCGTTGTTCGATTCGTTATTCGATTTCGTTGTTCGATTTCTTGTTCGATTTCGTTGTTCCATTTCGTTGTTCGATTTCGTTGTTCGATTTCGTTGTTCGATTTCGTTGTTCGTTTTCGTTGTTAGATTTCGTTGTTCGATTTCAATGTTCGATTTCGTTGTTCGATTTTGTTGTTAGATTTCGTTGTTCGTTGTTAGATTTCGTTGTTCGTTGTTAGATTTCGTTGTTCTTTGTTCGATTTCGTGGTTCGAATTCGTTGTTCGAATTCGTTGTTCGATTTCGTTGTTCGATTTCGTTGTTCGATTTTGTTGTTCGATTTCGTTGTTCGATTTCGTTGTTCGATTTCGTTGTTCGATTTTGTTGTTCGATTTCGTTGTTCGATTTCGTTGTTCGATTTCGTTGTTCGATTTCGTTGTTCGATTTCGTTGTTCGATTTCGTTGTTCGATTTCGAAGTTCGATTTCGTTGTTCGATTTCGTTGTTCGATTTCGTTGTTCGATTTCGTTGTTCGATTTCGTTGTTCGATTTCGAAGTTCGATTTCGAAGTTCGATTTCGTTGTTCGATTTCGTTGTTCGATTTCGTTGTTCGATTTCGTTGTTCGATTTCGTTGTTCGATTTCGTTGTTCGATTTCGTTGTTCGATTTCGTTGTTCCATTTCGTTGTTCGATTTCGTTGTTGGAATTCGTGTCGATTTCGTTGATCGATTTCGTTGTTCGATTTTCTTTGTTCGATTTGATTGTTCGATTTCGTTGATCGATTTCGTTTTTAGGATTTCGTTGTTCGATTTCGTTGTTAGATTTCGTTGTTCGATTTCGTGGTTCGAATTCGTTGTTCGATTTCGTTGTTTGATTTCGTTGTTCGATTTCGTTGTTCGATTTCGTTGTTCGATTTCGTTGTTCGATTTCGTTGTTCGATTTCGTTGTTCGATTTCGTTGTTCGATTTCGTTGTTCGATTTCGTTGTTCGATTTCGTTGTTCGATTTCGTTGTTCGATGTCGTTGTTCGAATTCGTTGTTCGAATTCGTTGTTCGATTTTGTTGTTCGATTTCGTTGTTCGATTTCGTTGTTCGATTTCGTTGTTCGATTTCGTTGTTCGATTTCGTTGTTAGATTTCGTTGTTCGTTGTTAGATTTCGTTGTTCGATTTCGTTGTTCGATTTCGTTGTTCGATTTCGTTGTTAGATTTCGTTGTTCTTTGTTCGATTTCGTGGTTCGAATTCGTTGTTCGAATTCGTTGTTCGATTTCGTTGTTCGATTTTGTTGTTCGATTTCGTTGTTCGATTTCGTTGTTCGACTTCGTTGTTCGATTTCGTTGTTCGATTTCGTTGTTCGATTTCGTTGTTCGATTTCGTTGTTCGATTTCGAAGTTCGATTTCGTTGTTCGATTTCGTTGTTCGATTTCGATTTCGCTGTTCGATTTCGAAGTTGGATTTCGTTGTTCTATTTCGTTGTTCTAATTCGTTATTCGATTTCGTTGTTCGATTTCGTTGTTCGATTCGTTATTCGATTTCGTTGTTCGATTTCTTGTTCGATTTCGTTGTTCCATTTCGTTGTTCGATTTCGTTGTTCGATTTCGTTGTTCGATTTCGTTGTTCGATTTCGTTGTTAGATTTCGTTGTTCGATTTCGTTGTTCGATTTCGTTGTTCGATTTCGTTGTTAGATTTCGTTGTTCGTTGTTACATTTCGTTGTTCGTTGTTAGATTTCGTTGTTCTTTGTTCGATTTCGTGGTTCGAATTCGTTGTTCGAATTCGTTGTTCGATTTCGTTGTTCGATTTCGTTGTTCGATTTCGTGGTTCGAATTCGTTGTTCGAATTCGTTGTTCGATTTCGTTGTTCGATTTCGTTGTTCGATTTCGTTGTTCGATTTCATTGTTCGATTTTGTTGTTCGATTTCGTTGTTCGATTTCGTTGTTCGATTTCGTTGTTCGATTTCGTTGTTCGATTTTGTTGTTCGATTTCGTTGTTCGATTTCGTTGTTTGATTTCGTTGTTCGATTTCGTTGTTCGATTTCGTTGTTCGATTTCGTTGTTCGATTTCGTTGTTCGATTTCGTTGTTCGATTTGATTGTTCGATTTCGTTGATCGATTTCGTTTTTCGATTTCGTTGTTCGATTTCGTTGTTCGATTTCGTGGTTCGAATTCGTTGTTCGAATTCGTTGTTCGTTGTTAGATTTCGTTGTTCGTTGTTAGATTTCGTTGTTCTTTGTTCGATTTCGTGGTTCGAATTCGTTGTTCGAATTCGTTGTTCGATTTCGTTGTTCGATTTCGTTGTTCGATTTCGTTGTTCGATTTCGTTGTTCGATTTCGTTGTTCGATTTCGTTGTTCGATTTCGTTGTTCGATTTCGAAGTTCGATTTCGTTGTTCGATTTCGTTGTTCGATTTCGTTGTTCGATTTCGTTGTTCGATTTCGTTGTTCGATTTCGTTGTTCGATTTCGTTGTTCGATTTCGTTGTTTGATTTCGTTGTTCGATTTCGTTGTTCGATTTCGTTGTTCGATTTCGTTGTTCGATTTCTTTGTTCGATGTCGTTGTTCGAATTCGTTGTTCGAATTCGTTGTTCGATTTCGTTGTTCGATTTCGTTGTTCGATTTCGTTGTTCGATTTCGTTGTTCGATTTCGTTGTTCGATTTCGTTGTTCGATTTTGAAGTTCGATTTCGTTGTTCGATTTCGTTGTTCGATTTCGTTGTTCGATTTCGTTGTCCGATTCCGTTGTTCGATTTCTTTGTTCGTTTTCGTTGTTCGATATTGTTGTATGATTTCGTGGTTCGATTTCGTTGTTCGATTGCGTTGTTCCATTTCGTTGTTCTATTTCGTGGATCGATTTCGTGGTTTCAGTTTGTTGTTCGATTTTGATTTCGCTGTTCGATTTCGAAGTTGGATTTCGTTGTTCTATTTCGTTGTTCTAATTCGTTGTTCGATTTCGTTGTTCGATTTCGTTGTTCGTTTTCGTTGTTCAATATTGTATGATTTCGTGGTTCGATTTCGTTGTTTGATTGCGTCGTTCCATTTCGTTGTTCTATTTCGTGGTTCGATTTCGTGGTTTCAGTTTGTTGTTCGATTTCGATTTCGCTGTTCGATTTCGAAGTTGGATTTCGTTGTTCTATTTCGTTGTTCTAATTCGTTGTTCGATTTCGTTGTTCGATTTCGTTGTTCGATTTCGTTGTTCGATTTCGTTGTTCGATTCGTTATTCGATTTCGTTGTTCGATTTCGTTGTTCGATTTCGTTGTTCGATTTCGTTGTTCGATTTCGTTGTTCGATTTCGTTGTTCGATGTCGTTGTTCGAATTCGTTGTTCGAATTCGTTGTTCGATTTCGTTGTTCGATTTCGTTGTTCGATTTCGTTGTTCGATTTCGTTGTTCGATTTCGTTGTATGATTTCGTGGTTCGATTTCGTTGTTCGATTGCGTTGTTCCATTTCGTTGTTCTATTTCGTGGTTCGATTTCGTGGTTTCAGTTTGTTGTTCGATTTTGATTTCGCTGTTCGATTTCGAAGTTGGATTTCGTTGTTCTATTTCGTTGTTCTAATTCGTTGTTCGATTTCGATGTTCGATTTCGTTGTTCGTTTTCGTTGTTCAATATTGTATGATTTCGTGGTTCGATTTCGTTGTTTGATTGCGTCGTTCCATTTCGTTGTTCTATTTCGTGGTTCGATTTCGTGGTTTCAGTTTGTTGTTCGATTTCGATTTCGCTGTTCGATTTCGAAGTTGGATTTCGTTGTTCTATTTCGTTGTTCTAATTCGATGTTCGATTTCGTTGTTCGATTTCGTTGTTCGATTTCGTTGTTCGATTCGTTATTCGATTTCGTTGTTCGATTTCGTTGTTCGATTTCGTTGTTCGATTTCGTTGTTCGATTTCGTTGTTCGATTTCGTTGTTCGATTTCGTTGTTCGATGTCGTTGTTCGAATTCGTTGTTCGAATTCGTTGTTCGATTTCGTTGTTCGATTTCGTTGTTCGATTTTGTTGTTCGATTTCGTTGTTCGATTTCGTTGTTCGATTTCGTTGTTCGATTTGAAGTTCGATTTCGTTGTTCGATTTCGTTGTTCGATTTCGTTGTTCGATTTCGTTGTCCGATTCCGTTGTTCGATTTCTTTGTTCGTTTTCGTTGTTCGATATTGTTGTATGATTTCGTGGTTCGATTTCGTTGTTCGATTGCGTTGTTCCATTTCGTTGTTCTATTTCGTAGTTCGATTTCGTGGTTTCAGTTTGTTGTTCGATTTCGATTTCGCTGTTCGATTTCGAAGTTGGATTTCGTTGTTCTATTTCGTTGTTCTAATTCGTTGTTCGATTTCGTTGTTCGATTTCGTTGTTCGATTTCGTTGTTCGATTCGTTATTCGATTTCGTTGTTCGATTTCGTTGTTCGATTTCGTTGTTCGATTTCGTTGTTCGATCTCGTTGTCCGTTTCCGTTGTTCGATCTCGTTGTTCGTTTTCGTTGTTCGATATTGTTGTATGATTTCGTGGTTCGATTTCGTTGTTTGATTGCGTCGTTCCATTTCGTTGTTCTATTTCGTGGTTCGATTTCGTGGTTTCAGATTGTTGTTCGATTTCGATTTCGCTGTTCGATTTCGAAGTTGGATTTCGTTGTTCTATTTCGTTGTTCGATTCGTTATTCGATTTCGTTGTTCGATTTCTTGTTCGATTTCGTTGTTCCATTTCGTTGTTCGATTTCGTTGTTCGATTTCGTTGTTCTTTTTTGTTGTTAGATTTCGTTGTTCGTTGTTAGATTTCGTTGTTCGTTGTTAGATTTCGTTGTTCTTTGTTCGATTTCGTGGTTCGAATTCGTTGTTCGAATTCGTTGTTCGATTTCGTTGTTCGATTTCGTTGTTCGATTTTGTTGTTCGATTTCGTTGTTCGATTTCGTTGTTCGATTTCGTTGTTCGATTTCGTTGTTCGATTTTGTTGTTCGATTTCGTTGTTCAATTTCGTTGTTCGATTTCGTTGTTCGATTTCGTTCGATTTCGTTGTTCGATTTCGTTGTTCGATTTCGAAGTTCGATTTCGTTGTTCGATTTCGTTGTTCGATTTCGTTGTTCGATTTCGTTGTTCGATTTCGTTGTTCGATTTCGTTGTTCGATTTCGAAGTTCGATTTCGAAGTTCGATTTCGAAGTTCGATTTCGTTGTTCGATTTCGTTGTTCGATTTCGTTGTTCGATTTCGTTGTTCGAATTCGTTGTTCGAATTCGTTGTTCGAATTCGTTGTTCGATTTCGTTGTTCGATTTCGTTGTTCGATTTCGTTGTTCGATTTCGTTGTTCGATTTCGTTGTTCGATTTCGTTGTTCGATTTCGTTGTTCGATTTCGTTGTTCGATTTCGTTGTTCGATTTCGAAGTTCGATTTCGTTGTTCGATTTCGTTGTTCGATTTCGTTGTTCGATTTCGTTGTTCGATTTCGTTGTTCGATTTCGTTGTTCGATTTCGTTGTTCGATTTCGTTGTTCGATTTCGTTGTTCGATTTCGTTGTTCGATTTCGTTGTTCGATTTTGTTGTTCGATTTCGTTGTTCGATTTCGTTGTTCGATTTCGTTGTTCGATTTCGTTGTTCGATTTCGTTGTTCGATTTCGTTGTTCGATTTCGTTGTTCGATTTCGTTGTTCGATTTCGTTGTTCGATTTCGTTGTTCGATTTCGTTGTTCGATTTCGTTGTTCGATTTCGTTGTTCGATTTCGTTGTTCGATTTCGTTGTTCGATTTCGTTGTTCGATTTCGTTGTTCGATTTCGTTGTTCGATTTCGTTGTTCGATGTCGTTGTTCGAATTCGTTGTTCGAATTCGTTGTTCGATTTTGTTGTTCGATTTCGTTGTTCGATTTCGTTGTTCGATTTCGTTGTTCGATTTCGTTGTTCGATTTCGTTGTTCGATTTTGTTGTTCGATTTCGTTGTTCGATTTCGTTGTTCGACTTCGTTGTTCGATTTCGTTGTTCGATTTCGTTGTTCGATTTCGTTGTTCGATTTCGTTGTTCGATTTCGTTGTTCGATTTCGAAGTTCGATTTCGTTGTTCGATTTCGTTGTTCGATTTCGTTGTTCGATTTCGATTTCGCTGTTCGATTTCGAAGTTGGATTTCGTTGTTCTATTTCGTTGTTCTAATTCGTTGTTCGATTTCGTTGTTCGATTTCGTTGTTCGATTCGTTATTCGATTTCGTTGTTTGATTTCGTTGTTCGATTTCGTTGTTCGATTTCGTTGTTCGACTTCGTTGTTCGATTTCGTTGTTCGATTTCGTTGTTCGATTTCGTTGTTCGATTTCGTTGTTCGATTTCGTTGTTCGATTTCGAAGTTCGATTTCGTTGTTCGATTTCGTTGTTCGATTTCGTTGTTCGATTTCGATTTCGCTGTTCGATTTCGAAGTTGGATTTCGTTGTTCTATTTCGTTGTTCTAATTCGTTGTTCGATTTCGTTGTTCGATTTCGTTGTTCGATTCGTTATTCGATTTCGTTGTTCGATTTCTTGTTCGATTTCGTTGTTCCATTTCGTTGTTCGATTTCGTTGTTCGATTTCGTTGTTCGATTTCGTTGTTCGATTTCGTTGTTAGATTTCGTTGTTCGATTTCGTTGTTCGATTTCGTTGTTCGATTTCGTTGTTAGATTTCGTTGTTCGTTGTTAGATTTCGTTGTTCGTTGTTAGATTTCGTTGTTCTTTGTTCGATTTCGTGGTTCGAATTCGTTGTTCGAATTCGTTGTTCGATTTCGTTGTTCGATTTCGTTGTTCGATTTCATTGTTCGATTTTGTTGTTCGATTTCGTTGTTCGATTTCGTTGTTCGATTTCGTTGTTCGATTTCGTTGTTCGATTTTGTTGTTCGATTTCGTTGTTCGATTTCGTTGTTTGATTTCGTTGTTCGATTTCGTTGTTCGATTTCGTTGTTCGATTTCGTTGTTCGATTTCGTTGTTTGAATTCGTGTTCGATTTCGTTGATCGATTTCGTTGTTAGATTTTCTTTGTTCGATTTGATTGTTCGATTTCGTTGATCGATTTCGTTTTTCGATTTCGTTGTTCGATTTCGTTGTTCGATTTCGTGGTTCGAATTCGTTGTTCGAATTCGTTGTTCGTTGTTAGATTTCGTTGTTCGTTGTTAGATTTCGTTGTTCTTTGTTCGATTTCGTGGTTCGAATTCGTTGTTCGAATTCGTTGTTCGATTTCGTTGTTCGATTTCGTTGTTCGATTTCGTTGTTCGATTTCGTTGTTCGATTTCGTTGTTCGATTTCGTTGTTCGATTTCGTTGTTCGATTTCGTTGTTCGATTTCGTTGTTTGATTTCGTTGTTCGATTTCGTTGTTCGATTTCGTTGTTCGATTTCGTTGTTCGATTTTGTTGTTCGATTTCGTTGTTTGATTTCGTTGTTCGATTTCGTTGTTCGATTTCGTTGTTCGATTTCGTTGTTCGATTTCGTTGTTCGATTTCGTTGTTCGATTTCGTTGTTCGATTTCGTTGTTCGATTTCGTTGTTCGATTTCGTTGTTCGATTTCGTTGTTCGATGTCGTTGTTCGAATTCGTTGTTCGAATTCGTTGTTCGATTTTGTTGTTCGATTTCGTTGTTCGATTTCGTTGTTCGATTTCGTTGTTCGATTTCGTTGTTAGATTTCGTTGTTCGTTGTTAGATTTCGTTGTTCGATTTCGTTGTTCGATTTCGTTGTTCGATTTCGTTGTTAGATTTCGTTGTTCTTTGTTCGATTTCGTGGTTCGAATTCGTTGTTCGAATTCGTTGTTCGATTTCGTTGTTCGATTTTGTTGTTCGATTTCGTTGTTCGATTTCGTTGTTCGACTTCGTTGTTCGATTTCGTTGTTCGATTTCGTTGTTCGATTTCGTTGTTCGATTTCGTTGTTCGATTTCGTTGTTCGATTTCGAAGTTCGATTTCGTTGTTCGATTTCGTTGTTCGATTTCGATTTCGCTGTTCGATTTCGAAGTTGGATTTCGTTGTTCTATTTCGTTGTTCTAATTCGTTGTTCGATTTCGTTGTTCGATTTCGTTGTTCGATTCGTTATTCGATTTCGTTGTTCGATTTCTTGTTCGATTTCGTTGTTCCATTTCGTTGTTCGATTTCGTTGTTCGATTTCGTTGTTCGATTTCGTTGTTCGATTTCGTTGTTAGATTTCGTTGTTCGATTTCGTTGTTCGATTTCGTTGTTCGATTTCGTTGTTAGATTTCGTTGTTCGTTGTTAGATTTCGTTGTTCGTTGTTAGATTTCGTTGTTCTTTGTTCGATTTCGTGGTTCGAATTCGTTGTTCGAATTCGTTGTTCGATTTCGTTGTTCGATTTCGTTGTTCGATTTCATTGTTCGATTTTGTTGTTCGATTTCGTTGTTCGATTTCGTTGTTCGATTTCGTTGTTCGATTTCGTTGTTCGATTTTGTTGTTCGATTTCGTTGTTCGATTTCGTTGTTTGATTTCGTGGTTCGAATTCGTTGTTCGAATTCGTTGTTCGTTGTTAGATTTCGTTGTTCGTTGTTAGATTTCGTTGTTCTTTGTTCGATTTCGTGGTTCGAATTCGTTGTTCGAATTCGTTGTTCGATTTCGTTGTTCGATTTCGTTGTTCGATTTCGTTGTTCGATTTCGTTGTTCGATTTCGTTGTTCGATTTCGTAGTTCGATTTCGTTGTTCGATTTCGAAGTTCGATTTCGTTGTTCGATTTCGTTGTTCGATTTCGTTGTTCGATTTCGTTGTTCGATTTCGTTGTTCGATTTCGTTGTTCGATTTCGTTGTTCGATTTCGTTGTTCGATTTCGTTGTTCGATTTCGTTGTTCGATTTCGTTGTTCGATTTCGTTGTTCGATTTCGTTGTTCGATTTCGAAGTTCGATTTCGTTGTTCGATTTCGTTGTTCGATTTCGTTGTTCGATTTCGTTGTTCGATTTCGTTGTTCGATTTCGTTGTTCGATTTCGTTGTTCGATTTCGTTGTTCGATTTCGTTGTTCCATTTCGTTGTTCGATTTCGTTGTTGGAATTCGTGTCGATTTCGTTGATCGATTTCGTTGTTCGATTTTCTTTGTTCGATTTGATTGTTCGATTTCGTTGATCGATTTCGTTTTTCGATTTCGTTGTTCGATTTCGTTGTTAGATTTCGTTGTTCGATTTCGTGGTTCGAATTCGTTGTTCGATTTCGTTGTTTGATTTCGTTGTTCGATTTCGTTGTTCGATTTCGTTGTTCGATTTCGTTGTTCGATTTCGTTGTTCGATTTCGTTGTTCGATTTCGTTGTTCGATTTCGTTGTTCGATTTCGTTGTTCGATTTCGTTGTTCGATTTCGTTGTTCGATGTCGTTGTTCGAATTCGTTGTTCGAATTCGTTGTTCGATTTTGTTGTTCGATTTCGTTGTTCGATTTCGTTGTTCGATTTCGTTGTTCGATTTCGTTGTTCGATTTCGTTGTTAGATTTCGTTGTTCGTTGTTAGATTTCGTTGTTCGATTTCGTTGTTCGATTTCGTTGTTCGATTTCGTTGTTAGATTTCGTTGTTCTTTGTTCGATTTCGTGGTTCGAATTCGTTGTTCGAATTCGTTGTTCGATTTCGTTGTTCGATTTTGTTGTTCGATTTCGTTGTTCGATTTCGTTGTTCGACTTCGTTGTTCGATTTCGTTGTTCGATTTCGTTGTTCGATTTCGTTGTTCGATTTCGTTGTTCGATTTCGAAGTTCGATTTCGTTGTTCGATTTCGTTGTTCGATTTCGATTTCGCTGTTCGATTTCGAAGTTGGATTTCGTTGTTCTATTTCGTTGTTCTAATTCGTTGTTCGATTTCGTTGTTCGATTTCGTTGTTCGATTCGTTATTCGATTTCGTTGTTCGATTTCTTGTTCGATTTCGTTGTTCCATTTCGTTGTTCGATTTCGTTGTTCGATTTCGTTGTTCGATTTCGTTGTTCGATTTCGTTGTTAGATTTCGTTGTTCGATTTAGTTGTTCGATTTCGTTGTTTGATTTCGTTGTTAGATTTCGTTGTTCGTTGTTAGATTTCGTTGTTCGTTGTTAGATTTCGTTGTTCTTTGTTCGATTTCGTGGTTCGAATTCGTTGTTCGAATTCGTTGTTCGATTTCGTTGTTCGATTTCGTTGTTCGATTTCGTTGTTCGATTTCGTTGTTCGACTTCGTTGTTCGATTTCGTTGTTCGATTTCGTTGTTCGATTTCGTTGTTCGATTTCGTTGTTCGATTTCGAAGTTCGATTTCGTTGTTCGATTTCGTTGTTCGATTTCGATTTCGCTGTTCGATTTCGAAGTTGGATTTCGTTGTTCTATTTCGTTGTTCTAATTCGTTGTTCGATTTCGTTGTTCGATTTCGTTGTTCGATTCGTTATTCGATTTCGTTGTTCGATTTCTTGTTCGATTTCGTTGTTCCATTTCGTTGTTCGATTTCGTTGTTCGATTTCGTTGTTCGATTTCGTTGTTCGATTTCGTTGTTAGATTTCGTTGTTCGATTTAGTTGTTCGATTTCGTTGTTTGATTTCGTTGTTAGATTTCGTTGTTCGTTGTTAGATTTCGTTGTTCGTTGTTAGATTTCGTTGTTCTTTGTTCGATTTCGTGGTTCGAATTCGTTGTTCGAATTCGTTGTTCGATTTCGTTGTTCGATTTCGTTGTTCGATTTCATTGTTCGATTTTGTTGTTCGATTTCGTTGTTCGATTTCGTTGTTCGATTTCGTTGTTCGATTTCGTTGTTCGATTTTGTTGTTCGATTTCGTTGTTCGATTTCGTTGTTCGATTTCGTTGTTCGATTTCGTTGTTCGATTTCGTTGTTCGATTTCGTTGTTTGAATTCGTGTTCGATTTCGTTGATCGATTTCGTTGTTAGATTTTCTTTGTTTGATTTGATTGTTCGATTTCGTTGATCGATTTCGTTTTTCGATTTCGTTGTTCGATTTCGTGGTTCGAATTCGTTGTTCGAATTCGTTGTTCGTTGTTAGATTTCGTTGTTCGTTGTTAGATTTCGATGTTCTTTGTTCGATTTCGTGGTTCGAATTCGTTGTTCGAATTCGTTGTTCGATTTCGTTGTTCGATTTCGTTGTTCGATTTCGTTGTTCGATTTCGAAGTTCGATTTCGAAGTTCGATTTCGAAGTTCGATTTCGAAGTTCGATTTCGAAGTTCGATTTCGAAGTTCGATTTCGAAGTTCGATTTCGAAGTTCGATTTCGTTGTTCGATTTCGTTGTTCGATTTCGTTGTTCGATTTCGTTGTTCGAATTCGTTGTTCGAATTCGTTGTTCGAATTAGTTGTTCGATTTCGTTGTTCGATTTCGTTGTTCGAATTCGTTGTTCGATTTCGTTGTTCGATTTCGTTGTTCGATTTCATTGTTCGATTTTGTTGTTCGATTTCGTTGTTCGATTTCGTTGTTCGATTTCGTTGTTCGATTTCGTTGTTCGATTTCGTTGTTCGATTTCGTTGTTCGATTTCGTTGTTCGATTTCGTTGTTCGATTTCGTTGTTCGATTTCGTTGTTCGATTTCGTTGTTCGATTTCGTTGTTCGATTTCGTTGTTTGATTTCGTTGTTCGATTTCGTTGTTCGATTTCGTTGTTCGATTTCGTTGTTCGATTTCTTTGTTCGATGTCGTTGTTCGAATTCGTTGTTCGAATTCGTTGTTCGATTTCGTTGTTCGATTTCGTTGTTCGATTTCGTTGTTCGATTTCGTTGTTCGATTTCGTTGTTCGATTTCGTTGTTCGATTTTGAAGTTCGATTTCGTTGTTCGATTTCGTTGTTCGATTTCGTTGTTCGATTTCGTTGTCCGATTCCGTTGTTCGATTTCTTTGTTCGTTTTCGTTGTTCGATATTGTTGTATGATTTCGTGGTTCGATTTCGTTGTTCGATTGCGTTGTTCCATTTCGTTGTTCTATTTCGTGGTTCGATTTCGTGGTTTCAGTTTGTTGTTCGATTTTGATTTCGCTGTTCGATTTCGAAGTTGGATTTCGTTGTTCTATTTCGTTGTTCTAATTCGTTGTTCGATTTCGTTGTTCGATTTCGTTGTTCGTTTTCGTTGTTCAATATTGTATGATTTCGTGGTTCGATTTCGTTGTTTGATTGCGTCGTTCCATTTCGTTGTTCTATTTCGTGGTTCGATTTCGTGGTTTCAGTTTGTTGTTCGATTTCGATTTCGCTGTTCGATTTCGAAGTTGGATTTCGTTGTTCTATTTCGTTGTTCTAATTCGTTGTTCGATTTCGTTGTTCGATTTCGTTGTTCGATTTCGTTGTTCGATTCGTTATTCGATTTCGTTGTTCGATTTCGTTGTTCGATTTCGTTGTTCGATTTCGTTGTTCGATTTCGTTGTTCGATTTCGTTGTTCGATGTCGTTGTTCGAATTCGTTGTTCGAATTCGTTGTTCGATTTCGTTGTTCGATTTCGTTGTTCGATTTCGTTGTTCGATTTCGTTGTATGATTTCGTGGTTCGATTTCGTTGTTCGATTGCGTTGTTCCATTTCGTTGTTCTATTTCGTGGTTCGATTTCGTGGTTTCAGTTTGTTGTTCGATTTTGATTTCGCTGTTCGATTTCGAAGTTGGATTTCGTTGTTCTATTTCGTTGTTCTAATTCGTTGTTCGATTTCGATGTTCGATTTCGTTGTTCGTTTTCGTTGTTCGATATTGTATGATTTCGTGGTTCGATTTCGTTGTTTGATTGCGTCGTTCCATTTCGTTGTTCTATTTCGTGGTTCGATTTCGTGGTTTCAGTTTGTTGTTCGATTTCGATTTCGCTGTTCGATTTCGAAGTTGGATTTCGTTGTTCTATTTCGTTGTTCTAATTCGATGTTTGATTTCGTTGTTCGATTTCGTTGTTCGATTTCGTTGTTCGATTCGTTATTCGATTTCGTTGTTCGATTTCGTTGTTCGATTTCGTTGTTCGATTTCGTTGTTCGATTTCGTTGTTCGATTTCGTTGTTCGATTTCGTTGTTCGATGTCGTTGTTCGAATTCGTTGTTCGAATTCGTTGTTCGATTTCGTTGTTCGATTTCGTTGTTCGATTTTGTTGTTCGATTTCGTTGTTCGATTTCGTTGTTCGATTTCGTTGTTCGATTTGAAGTTCGATTTCGTTGTTCGATTTCGTTGTTCGATTTCGTTGTTCGATTTCGTTGTCCGATTCCGTTGTTCGATTTCTTTGTTCGTTTTCGTTGTTCGATATTGTTGTATGATTTCGTGGTTCGATTTCGTTGTTCGATTGCGTTGTTCCATTTCGTTGTTCTATTTCGTAGTTCGATTTCGTGGTTTCAGTTTGTTGTTCGATTTCGATTTCGCTGTTCGATTTCGAAGTTGGATTTCGTTGTTCTAATTCGTTGTTCGATTTCGTTGTTCGATTTCGTTGTTCGATTTCGTTGTTCGATTTCGTTGTTCGATTCGTTATTCGATTTCGTTGTTCGATTTCGTTGTTCGATTTCGTTGTTCGATCTCGTTGTCCGTTTCCGTTGTTCGATTTCGTTGTTCGTTTTCGTTGTTCGATATTGTTGTATGATTTCGTGGTTCGATTTCGTTGTTTGATTGCGTCGTTCCATTTCGTTGTTCTATTTCGTGGTTCGATTTCGTGGTTTCAGATTGTTGTTCGATTTCGATTTCGCTGTTCGATTTCTTGTTCGATTTCGTTGTTCCATTTCGTTGTTCGATTTCGTTGTTCGATTTCGTTGTTCGATTTCGTTGTTCTTTTTTGTTGTTAGATTTCGTTGTTCGTTGTTAGATTTCGTTGTTCGTTGTTAGATTTCGTTGTTCTTTGTTCGATTTCGTGGTTCGAATTCGTTGTTCGTATTCGTTGTTCGATTTCGTTGTTCGATTTCGTTGTTCGATTTTGTTGTTCGATTTCGTTGTTCGATTTCGTTGTTCGATTTCGTTGTTCGATTTCGTTGTTCGATTTTGTTGTTCGATTTCGTTGTTCAATTTCGTTGTTCGATTTCGTTGTTCGATTTCGTTCGATTTCGTTGTTCGATTTCGTTGTTCGATTTCGAAGTTCGATTTCGTTGTTCGATTTCGTTGTTCGATTTCGTTGTTCGATTTCGTTGTTCGATTTCGTTGTTCGATTTCGTTGTTCGATTTCGTTGTTCGATTTCGAAGTTCGATTTCGAAGTTCGATTTCGAAGTTCGATTTCGAAGTTCGATTTCGAAGTTCGATTTCGTTGTTCGATTTCGTTGTTCGATTTCGTTGTTCGATTTCGTTGTTCGAATTCGTTGTTCGAATTCGTTGTTCGAATTAGTTGTTCGATTTCGTTGTTCGATTTCGTTGTTCGATTTCGTTGTTCGATTTCGTTGTTCGATTTCGTTGTTCGATTTCGTTGTTCGATTTCGTTGTTCGATTTCGTTGTTCGATTTCGTTGTTCGATTTCGTTGTTCGATTTCGTTGTTCGATTTCGTTGTTAGATTTCGTTGTTCGTTGTTAGATTTCGTTGTTCGTTGTTAGATTTCGTTGTTCTTTGTTCGATTTCGTGGTTCGAATTCGTTGTTCGAATTCGTTGTTCGATTTCGTTGTTCGATTTCGTTGTTCGATTTCATTGTTCGATTTTGTTGTTCGATTTCGTTGTTCGATTTCGTTGTTCGATTTCGTTGTTCGATTTCGTTGTTCGATTTTGTTGTTCGATTTCGTTGTTCGATTTCGTTGTTTGATTTCGTTGTTCGATTTCGTTGTTCGATTTCGTTGTTCGATTTCGTTGTTCGATTTCGTTGTTTGAATTCGTGTTCGATTTCGTTGATCGATTTCGTTGTTAGATTTTCTTTGTTCGATTTGATTGTTCGATTTCGTTGATCGATTTCGTTTTTCGATTTCGTTGTTCGATTTCGTTGTTCGATTTCGTGGTTCGAATTCGTTGTTCGAATTCGTTGTTCGTTGTTAGATTTCGTTGTTCGTTGTTAGATTTCGTTGTTCTTTGTTCGATTTCGTGGTTCGAATTCGTTGTTCGAATTCGTTGTTCGATTTCGTTGTTCGATTTCGTTGTTCGATTTCGTTGTTCGATTTCGTTGTTCGATTTCGTTGTTCGATTTCGTTGTTCGATTTCGTTGTTCGATTTCGAAGTTCGATTTCGTTGTTCGATTTCGTTGTTCGATTTCGTTGTTCGATTTCGTTGTTCGATTTCGTTGTTCGATTTCGTTGTTCGATTTCGTTGTTCGATTTCGTTGTTTGATTTCGTTGTTCGATTTCGTTGTTCGATTTCGTTGTTCGATTTCGTTGTTCGATTTCGTTGTTCGATTTCGTTGTTCGATTTCGTTGTTCGATGTCGTTGTTCGAATTCGTTGTTCGAATTCGTTGTTCGATTTTGTTGTTCGATTTCGTTGTTCGATTTCGTTGTTCGATTTCGTTGTTCGATTTCGTTGTTAGATTTCGTTGTTCGTTGTTAGATTTCGTTGTTCGATTTCGTTGTTCGATTTCGTTGTTCGATTTCGTTGTTAGATTTCGTTGTTCTTTGTTCGATTTCGTGGTTCGAATTCGTTGTTCGAATTCGTTGTTCGATTTCGTTGTTCGATTTTGTTGTTCGATTTCGTTGTTCGATTTCGTTGTTCGACTTCGTTGTTCGATTTCGTTGTTCGATTTCGTTGTTCGATTTCGTTGTTCGATTTCGTTGTTCGATTTCGTTGTTCGATTTCGAAGTTCGATTTCGTTGTTCGATTTCGTTGTTCGATTTCGATTTCGCTGTTCGATTTCGAAGTTGGATTTCGTTGTTCTATTTCGTTGTTCTAATTCGTTGTTCGATTTCGTTGTTCGATTTCGTTGTTCGATTCGTTATTCGATTTCGTTGTTCGATTTCTTGTTCGATTTCGTTGTTCCATTTCGTTGTTCGATTTCGTTGTTCGATTTCGTTGTTCGATTTCGTTGTTCGATTTCGTTGTTAGATTTCGTTGTTCGATTTCGTTGTTCGATTTCGTTGTTCGATTTCGTTGTTAGATTTCGTTGTTCGTTGTTAGATTTCGTTGTTCGTTGTTAGATTTCGTTGTTCTTTGTTCGATTTCGTGGTTCGAATTCGTTGTTCGAATTCGTTGTTCGATTTCGTTGTTCGATTTCGTTGTTCGATTTCATTGTTCGATTTTGTTGTTCGATTTCGTTGTTCGATTTCGTTGTTCGATTTCGTTGTTCGATTTCGTTGTTCGATTTTGTTGTTCGATTTCGTTGTTCGATTTCGTTGTTTGATTTCGTTGTTCGATTTCGTTGTTCGATTTCGTTGTTCGATTTCGTTGTTCGATTTCGTTGTTTGAATTCGTGTTCGATTTCGTTGATCGATTTCGTTGTTAGATTTTCTTTGTTCGATTTGATTGTTCGATTTCGTTGATCGATTTCGTTTTTCGATTTCGTTGTTCGATTTCGTTGTTCGATTTCGTGGTTCGAATTCGTTGTTCGATTTCTTGTTCGATTTCGTTGTTCCATTTCGTTGTTCGATTTCGTTGTTCGATTTCGTTGTTCGATTTCGTTGTTCGATTTCGTTGTTAGATTTCGTTGTTCGATTTCGTTGTTCGATTTCGTTGTTCGATTTCGTTGTTAGATTTCGTTGTTCGTTGTTAGATTTCGTTGTTCGTTGTTAGATTTCGTTGTTCTTTGTTCGATTTCGTGGTTCGAATTCGTTGTTCGAATTCGTTGTTCGATTTCGTTGTTCGATTTCGTTGTTCGATTTCATTGTTCGATTTTGTTGTTCGATTTCGTTGTTCGATTTCGTTGTTCGATTTCGTTGTTCGATTTCGTTGTTCGATTTTGTTGTTCGATTTCGTTGTTCGATTTCGTTGTTTGATTTCGTTGTTCGATTTCGTTGTTCGATTTCGTTGTTCGATTTCGTTGTTCGATTTCGTTGTTTGAATTCGTGTTCGATTTCGTTGATCGATTTCGTTGTTAGATTTTCTTTGTTCGATTTGATTGTTCGATTTCGTTGATCGATTTCGTTTTTCGATTTCGTTGTTCGATTTCGTTGTTCGATTTCGTGGTTCGAATTCGTTGTTCGAATTCGTTGTTCGTTGTTAGATTTCGTTGTTCGTTGTTAGATTTCGTTGTTCTTTGTTCGATTTCGTGGTTCGAATTCGTTGTTCGAATTCGTTGTTCGATTTCGTTGTTCGATTTCGTTGTTCGATTTCGTTGTTCGATTTCGTTGTTCGATTTCGTTGTTCGATTTCGTTGTTCGATTTCGTTGTTCGATTTCGTTGTTCGATTTCGTTGTTTGATTTCGTTGTTCGATTTCGTTGTTCGATTTCGTTGTTCGATTTCGTTGTTCGATTTTGTTGTTCGATTTCGTTGTTTGATTTCGTTGTTCGATTTCGTTGTTCGATTTCGTTGTTCGATTTCGTTGTTCGATTTCGTTGTTCGATTTCGTTGTTCGATTTCGTTGTTCGATTTCGTTGTTCGATTTCGTTGTTCGATTTCGTTGTTCGATTTCGTTGTTCGATGTCGTTGTTCGAATTCGTTGTTCGAATTCGTTGTTCGATTTTGTTGTTCGATTTCGTTGTTCGATTTCGTTGTTCGATTTCGTTGTTCGATTTCGTTGTTAGATTTCGTTGTTCGTTGTTAGATTTCGTTGTTCGATTTCGTTGTTCGATTTCGTTGTTCGATTTCGTTGTTAGATTTCGTTGTTCTTTGTTCGATTTCGTGGTTCGAATTCGTTGTTCGAATTCGTTGTTCGATTTCGTTGTTCGATTTTGTTGTTCGATTTCGTTGTTCGATTTCGTTGTTCGACTTCGTTGTTCGATTTCGTTGTTCGATTTCGTTGTTCGATTTCGTTGTTCGATTTCGTTGTTCGATTTCGTTGTTCGATTTCGAAGTTCGATTTCGTTGTTCGATTTCGTTGTTCGATTTCGATTTCGCTGTTCGATTTCGAAGTTGGATTTCGTTGTTCTATTTCGTTGTTCTAATTCGTTGTTCGATTTCGTTGTTCGATTTCGTTGTTCGATTCGTTATTCGATTTCGTTGTTCGATTTCTTGTTCGATTTCGTTGTTCCATTTCGTTGTTCGATTTCGTTGTTCGATTTCGTTGTTCGATTTCGTTGTTCGATTTCGTTGTTAGATTTCGTTGTTCGATTTCGTTGTTCGATTTCGTTGTTCGATTTCGTTGTTAGATTTCGTTGTTCGTTGTTAGATTTCGTTGTTCGTTGTTAGATTTCGTTGTTCTTTGTTCGATTTCGTGGTTCGAATTCGTTGTTCGAATTCGTTGTTCGATTTCGTTGTTCGATTTCGTTGTTCGATTTCATTGTTCGATTTTGTTGTTCGATTTCGTTGTTCGATTTCGTTGTTCGATTTCGTTGTTCGATTTCGTTGTTCGATTTTGTTGTTCGATTTCGTTGTTCGATTTCGTTGTTTGATTTCGTGGTTCGAATTCGTTGTTCGAATTCGTTGTTCGTTGTTAGATTTCGTTGTTCGTTGTTAGATTTCGTTGTTCTTTGTTCGATTTCGTGGTTCGAATTCGTTGTTCGAATTCGTTGTTCGATTTCGTTCGATTTCGTTGTTCGATTTCGTTGTTCGATTTCGTTGTTCGATTTCGTTGTTCGATTTCGTAGTTCGATTTCGTTGTTCGATTTCGAAGTTAGATTTCGTTGTTCGATTTCGTTGTTCGATTTCGTTGTTCGATTTCGTTGTTCGATTTCGTTGTTCGATTTCGTTGTTCGATTTCGTTGTTCGATTTCGTTGTTCGATTTCGTTGTTCGATTTCGTTGTTCGATTTCGTTGTTCGATTTCGTTGTTCGATTTCGTTGTTCGATTTCGAAGTTCGATTTCGTTGTTCGATTTCGTTGTTCGATTTCGTTGTTCGATTTCGTTGTTCGATTTCGTTGTTCGATTTCGTTGTTCGATTTCGTTGTTCGATTTCGTTGTTCGATTTCGTTGTTCCATTTCGTTGTTCGATTTCGTTGTTGGAATTCGTGTCGATTTCGTTGATCGATTTCGTTGTTCGATTTTCTTTGTTCGATTTGATTGTTCGATTTCGTTGATCGATTTCGTTTTTCGATTTCGTTGTTCGATTTCGTTGTTAGATTTCGTTGTTCGATTTCGTGGTTCGAATTCGTTGTTCGATTTCGTTGTTTGATTTCGTTGTTCGATTTCGTTGTTCGATTTCGTTGTTCGATTTCGTTGTTCGATTTCGTTGTTCGATTTCGTTGTTCGATTTCGTTGTTCGATTTCGTTGTTCGATTTCGTTGTTCGATTTCGTTGTTCGATTTCGTTGTTCGATGTCGTTGTTCGAATTCGTTGTTCGAATTCGTTGTTCGATTTTGTTGTTCGATTTCGTTGTTCGATTTCGTTGTTCGATTTCGTTGTTCGATTTCGTTGTTCGATTTCGTTGTTAGATTTCGTTGTTCGTTGTTAGATTTCGTTGTTCGATTTCGTTGTTCGATTTCGTTGTTCGATTTCGTTGTTAGATTTCGTTGTTCTTTGTTCGATTTCGTGGTTCGAATTCGTTGTTCGAATTCGTTGTTCGATTTCGTTGTTCGATTTTGTTGTTCGATTTCGTTGTTCGATTTCGTTGTTCGACTTCGTTGTTCGATTTCGTTGTTCGATTTCGTTGTTCGATTTCGTTGTTCGATTTCGTTGTTCGATTTCGAAGTTCGATTTCGTTGTTCGATTTCGTTGTTCGATTTCGATTTCGCTGTTCGATTTCGAAGTTGGATTTCGTTGTTCTATTTCGTTGTTCTAATTCGTTGTTCGATTTCGTTGTTCGATTTCGTTGTTCGATTCGTTATTCGATTTCGTTGTTCGATTTCTTGTTCGATTTCGTTGTTCCATTTCGTTGTTCGATTTCGTTGTTCGATTTCGTTGTTCGATTTCGTTGTTCGATTTCGTTGTTAGATTTCGTTGTTCGATTTAGTTGTTCGATTTCGTTGTTTGATTTCGTTGTTAGATTTCGTTGTTCGTTGTTAGATTTCGTTGTTCGTTGTTAGATTTCGTTGTTCTTTGTTCGATTTCGTGGTTCGAATTCGTTGTTCGAATTCGTTGTTCGATTTCGTTGTTCGATTTCGTTGTTCGATTTCGTTGTTCGATTTCGTTGTTCGACTTCGTTGTTCGATTTCGTTGTTCGATTTCGTTGTTCGATTTCGTTGTTCGATTTCGTTGTTCGATTTCGAAGTTCGATTTCGTTGTTCGATTTCGTTGTTCGATTTCGATTTCGCTGTTCGATTTCGAAGTTGGATTTCGTTGTTCTATTTCGTTGTTCTAATTCGTTGTTCGATTTCGTTGTTCGATTTCGTTGTTCGATTCGTTATTCGATTTCGTTGTTCGATTTCTTGTTCGATTTCGTTGTTCCATTTCGTTGTTCGATTTCGTTGTTCGATTTCGTTGTTCGATTTCGTTGTTCGATTTCGTTGTTAGATTTCGTTGTTCGATTTAGTTGTTCGATTTCGTTGTTTGATTTCGTTGTTAGATTTCGTTGTTCGTTGTTAGATTTCGTTGTTCGTTGTTAGATTTCGTTGTTCTTTGTTCGATTTCGTGGTTCGAATTCGTTGTTCGAATTCGTTGTTCGATTTCGTTGTTCGATTTCGTTGTTCGATTTCATTGTTCGATTTTGTTGTTCGATTTCGTTGTTCGATTTCGTTGTTCGATTTCGTTGTTCGATTTCGTTGTTCGATTTTGTTGTTCGATTTCGTTGTTCGATTTCGTTGTTTGATTTCGTTGTTCGATTTCGTTGTTCGATTTCGTTGTTCGATTTCGTTGTTCGATTTCGTTGTTTGAATTCGTGTTCGATTTCGTTGATCGATTTCGTTGTTAGATTTTCTTTGTTTGATTTGATTGTTCGATTTCGTTGATCGATTTCGTTTTTCGATTTCGTTGTTCGATTTCGTGGTTCGAATTCGTTGTTCGAATTCGTTGTTCGTTGTTAGATTTCGTTGTTCGTTGTTAGATTTCGATGTTCTTTGTTCGATTTCGTGGTTCGAATTCGTTGTTCGAATTCGTTGTTCGATTTCGTTGTTCGATTTCGTTGTTCGATTTCGTTGTTCGATTTCGTTGTTCGATTTCGTTGTTCGATTTCGTTGTTCGATTTCGTTGTTCGATTTCGAAGTTCGATTTCGTTGTTCGATTTCGTTGTTCGATTTCGTTGTTCGATTTCGTTGTTCGATTTCGTTGTTCAATTTCGTTGTTCGATTTCGTTGTTCGATTTCGTTGTTTGATTTCGTTGTTCGATTTCGTTGTTCGATTTCGTTGTTCGATTTCGTTGTTCGATTTCTTTGTTCGATGTCGTTGTTCGAATTCGTTGTTCGAATTCGTTGTTCGATTTCGTTGTTCGATTTCGTTGTTCGATTTCGTTGTTCGATTTCGTTGTTCGATTTCGTTGTTCGATTTCGTTGTTCGATTTTGAAGTTCGATTTCGTTGTTCGATTTCGTTGTTCGATTTCGTTGTTCGATTTCGTTGTCCGATTCCGTTGTTCGATTTCTTTGTTCGTTTTCGTTGTTCGATATTGTTGTATGATTTCGTGGTTCGATTTCGTTGTTCGATTGCGTTGTTCCATTTCGTTGTTCTATTTCGTGGTTCGATTTCGTGGTTTCAGTTTGTTGTTCGATTTTGATTTCGCTGTTCGATTTCGAAGTTGGATTTCGTTGTTCTATTTCGTTGTTCTAATTCGTTGTTCGATTTCGTTGTTCGATTTCGTTGTTCGTTTTCGTTGTTCAATATTGTATGATTTCGTGGTTCGATTTCGTTGTTTGATTGCGTCGTTCCATTTCGTTGTTCTATTTCGTGGTTCGATTTCGTGGTTTCAGTTTGTTGTTCGATTTCGATTTCGCTGTTCGATTTCGAAGTTGGATTTCGTTGTTCTATTTCGTTGTTCTAATTCGTTGTTCGATTTCGTTGTTCGATTTCGTTGTTCGATTTCGTTGTTCGATTCGTTATTCGATTTCGTTGTTCGATTTCGTTGTTCGATTTCGTTGTTCGATTTCGTTGTTCGATTTCGTTGTTCGATTTCGTTGTTCGATGTCGTTGTTCGAATTCGTTGTTCGAATTCGTTGTTCGATTTCGTTGTTCGATTTCGTTGTTCGATTTCGTTGTTCGATTTCGTTGTATGATTTCGTGGTTCGATTTCGTTGTTCGATTGCGTTGTTCCATTTCGTTGTTCTATTTCGTGGTTCGATTTCGTGGTTTCAGTTTGTTGTTCGATTTTGATTTCGCTGTTCGATTTCGAAGTTGGATTTCGTTGTTCTATTTCGTTGTTCTAATTCGTTGTTCGATTTCGATGTTCGATTTCGTTGTTCGTTTTCGTTGTTCGATATTGTATGATTTCGTGGTTCGATTTCGTTGTTTGATTGCGTCGTTCCATTTCGTTGTTCTATTTCGTGGTTCGATTTCGTGGTTTCAGTTTGTTGTTCGATTTCGATTTCGCTGTTCGATTTCGAAGTTGGATTTCGTTGTTCTATTTCGTTGTTCTAATTCGATGTTTGATTTCGTTGTTCGATTTCGTTGTTCGATTTCGTTGTTCGATTCGTTATTCGATTTCGTTGTTCGATTTCGTTGTTCGATTTCGTTGTTCGATTTCGTTGTTCGATTTCGTTGTTCGATTTCGTTGTTCGATTTCGTTGTTCGATGTCGTTGTTCGAATTCGTTGTTCGAATTCGTTGTTCGATTTCGTTGTTCGATTTCGTTGTTCGATTTTGTTGTTCGATTTCGTTGTTCGATTTCGTTGTTCGATTTCGTTGTTCGATTTGAAGTTCGATTTCGTTGTTCGATTTCGTTGTTCGATTTCGTTGTTCGATTTCGTTGTCCGATTCCGTTGTTCGATTTCTTTGTTCGTTTTCGTTGTTCGATATTGTTGTATGATTTCGTGGTTCGATTTCGTTGTTCGATTGCGTTGTTCCATTTCGTTGTTCTATTTCGTAGTTCGATTTCGTGGTTTCAGTTTGTTGTTCGATTTCGATTTCGCTGTTCGATTTCGAAGTTGGATTTCGTTGTTCTAATTCGTTGTTCGATTTCGTTGTTCGATTTCGTTGTTCGATTTCGTTGTTCGATTTCGTTGTTCGATTCGTTATTCGATTTCGTTGTTCGATTTCGTTGTTCGATTTCGTTGTTCGATCTCGTTGTCCGTTTCCGTTGTTCGATTTCGTTGTTCGTTTTCGTTGTTCGATATTGTTGTATGATTTCGTGGTTCGATTTCGTTGTTTGATTGCGTCGTTCCATTTCGTTGTTCTATTTCGTGGTTCGATTTCGTGGTTTCAGATTGTTGTTCGATTTCGATTTCGCTGTTCGATTTCGAAGTTGGATTTCGTTGTTCTATTTCGTTGTTCGATTCGTTATTCGATTTCGTTGTTCGATTTCTTGTTCGATTTCGTTGTTCCATTTCGTTGTTCGATTTCGTTGTTCGATTTCGTTGTTCGATTTCGTTGTTCTTTTTTGTTGTTAGATTTCGTTGTTCGTTGTTAGATTTCGTTGTTCGTTGTTAGATTTCGTTGTTCTTTGTTCGATTTCGTGGTTCGAATTCGTTGTTCGTATTCGTTGTTCGATTTCGTTGTTCGATTTCGTTGTTCGATTTTGTTGTTCGATTTCGTTGTTCGATTTCGTTGTTCGATTTCGTTGTTCGATTTCGTTGTTCGATTTTGTTGTTCGATTTCGTTGTTCAATTTCGTTGTTCGATTTCGTTGTTCGATTTCGTTCGATTTCGTTGTTCGATTTCGTTGTTCGATTTCGAAGTTCGATTTCGTTGTTCGATTTCGTTGTTCGATTTCGTTGTTCGATTTCGTTGTTCGATTTCGTTGTTCGATTTCGTTGTTCGATTTCGTTGTTCGATTTCGTTGTTCGATTTCGAAGTTCGATTTCGAAGTTCGATTTCGAAATTCGATTTCGAAGTTCGATTTCGAAGTTCGATTTCGTTGTTCGATTTCGTTGTTCGATTTCGTTGTTCGATTTCGTTGTTCGAATTCGTTGTTCGAATTCGTTGTTCGAATTAGTTGTTCGATTTCGTTGTTCGATTTCGTTGTTCGATTTCGTTGTTCGATTTCGTTGTTCGATTTCGTTGTTCGATTTCGTTGTTCGATTTCGTTGTTCGATTTCGTTGTTCGATTTCGTTGTTCGATTTCGTTGTTCGATTTCGTTGTTAGATTTCGTTGTTCGTTGTTAGATTTCGTTGTTCGTTGTTAGATTTCGTTGTTCTTTGTTCGATTTCGTGGTTCGAATTCGTTGTTCGAATTCGTTGTTCGATTTCGTTGTTCGATTTCGTTGTTCGATTTCATTGTTCGATTTTGTTGTTCGATTTCGTTGTTCGATTTCGTTGTTCGATTTCGTTGTTCGATTTCGTTGTTCGATTTTGTTGTTCGATTTCGTTGTTCGATTTCGTTGTTTGATTTCGTTGTTCGATTTCGTTGTTCGATTTCGTTGTTCGATTTCGTTGTTCGATTTCGTTGTTTGAATTCGTGTTCGATTTCGTTGATCGATTTCGTTGTTAGATTTTCTTTGTTCGATTTGATTGTTCGATTTCGTTGATCGATTTCGTTTTTCGATTTCGTTGTTCGATTTCGTTGTTCGATTTCGTGGTTCGAATTCGTTGTTCGAATTCGTTGTTCGTTGTTAGATTTCGTTGTTCGTTGTTAGATTTCGTTGTTCTTTGTTCGATTTCGTGGTTCGAATTCGTTGTTCGAATTCGTTGTTCGATTTCGTTGTTCGATTTCGTTGTTCGATTTCGTTGTTCGATTTCGTTGTTCGATTTCGTTGTTCGATTTCGTTGTTCGATTTCGTTGTTCGATTTCGAAGTTCGATTTCGTTGTTCGATTTCGTTGTTCGATTTCGTTGTTCGATTTCGTTGTTCGATTTCGTTGTTCGATTTCGTTGTTCGATTTCGTTGTTCGATTTCGTTGTTTGATTTCGTTGTTCGATTTCGTTGTTCGATTTCGTTGTTCGATTTCGTTGTTCGATTTCGTTGTTCGATTTCGTTGTTCGATTTCGTTGTTCGATGTCGTTGTTCGAATTCGTTGTTCGAATTCGTTGTTCGATTTTGTTGTTCGATTTCGTTGTTCGATTTCGTTGTTCGATTTCGTTGTTCGATTTCGTTGTTAGATTTCGTTGTTCGTTGTTAGATTTCGTTGTTCGATTTCGTTGTTCGATTTCGTTGTTCGATTTCGTTGTTAGATTTCGTTGTTCTTTGTTCGATTTCGTGGTTCGAATTCGTTGTTCGAATTCGTTGTTCGATTTCGTTGTTCGATTTTGTTGTTCGATTTCGTTGTTCGATTTCGTTGTTCGACTTCGTTGTTCGATTTCGTTGTTCGATTTCGTTGTTCGATTTCGTTGTTCGATTTCGTTGTTCGATTTCGTTGTTCGATTTCGAAGTTCGATTTCGTTGTTCGATTTCGTTGTTCGATTTCGATTTCGCTGTTCGATTTCGAAGTTGGATTTCGTTGTTCTATTTCGTTGTTCTAATTCGTTGTTCGATTTCGTTGTTCGATTTCGTTGTTCGATTCGTTATTCGATTTCGTTGTTCGATTTCTTGTTCGATTTCGTTGTTCCATTTCGTTGTTCGATTTCGTTGTTCGATTTCGTTGTTCGATTTCGTTGTTCGATTTCGTTGTTAGATTTCGTTGTTCGATTTCGTTGTTCGATTTCGTTGTTCGATTTCGTTGTTAGATTTCGTTGTTCGTTGTTAGATTTCGTTGTTCGTTGTTAGATTTCGTTGTTCTTTGTTCGATTTCGTGGTTCGAATTCGTTGTTCGAATTCGTTGTTCGATTTCGTTGTTCGATTTCGTTGTTCGATTTCATTGTTCGATTTTGTTGTTCGATTTCGTTGTTCGATTTCGTTGTTCGATTTCGTTGTTCGATTTCGTTGTTCGATTTTGTTGTTCGATTTCGTTGTTCGATTTCGTTGTTTGATTTCGTTGTTCGATTTCGTTGTTCGATTTCGTTGTTCGATTTCGTTGTTCGATTTCGTTGTTTGAATTCGTGTTCGATTTCGTTGATCGATTTCGTTGTTAGATTTTCTTTGTTCGATTTGATTGTTCGATTTCGTTGATCGATTTCGTTTTTCGATTTCGTTGTTCGATTTCGTTGTTCGATTTCGTGGTTCGAATTCGTTGTTCGAATTCGTTGTTCGTTGTTAGATTTCGTTGTTCGTTGTTAGATTTCGTTGTTCTTTGTTCGATTTCGTGGTTCGAATTCGTTGTTCGAATTCGTTGTTCGATTTCGTTGTTCGATTTCGTTGTTCGATTTCGTTGTTCGATTTCGTTGTTCGATTTCGTTGTTCGATTTCGAAGTTCGATTTCGTTGTTCGATTTCGTTGTTCGATTTCGTTGTTCGATTTCGTTGTTCGATTTCGTTGTTCGATTTCGTTGTTCGATTTCGTTGTTCGATTTCGTTGTTTGATTTCGTTGTTCGATTTCGTTGTTCGATTTCGTTGTTCGATTTCGTTGTTCGATTTCGTTGTTCGATTTCTTTGTTCGATGTCGTTGTTCGAATTCGTTGTTCGAATTCGTTGTTCGATTTCGTTGTTCGATTTCGTTGTTCGATTTTGTTGTTCGATTTCGTTGTTCGATTTCGTTGTTCGATTTCGTTGTTCGATTTTGAAGTTCGATTTCGTTGTTCGATTTCGTTGTTCGATTTCGTTGTTCGATTTCGTTGTTCGATTTCGTTGTACGATTCCGTTGTTCGATTTCTTTGTTCGTTTTCGTTGTTCGATATTGTTGTATGATTTCGTGGTTCGATTTCGTTGTTCGATTGCGTTGTTCCATTTCGTTGTTCTATTTCGTGGTTCGATTTCGTGGTTTCAGTTTGTTGTTCGATTTTGATGTCGCTGTTCGATTTCGAAGTTGGATTTCGTTGTTCTATTTCGTTGTTCTAATTCGTTGTTCGATTTCGTTGTTCGATTTCGTTGTTCGTTTTCGTTGTTCAATATTGTATGATTTCGTGGTTCGATTTCGTTGTTTGATTGCGTCGTTCCATTTCGTTGTTCTATTTCGTGGTTCGATTTCGTGGTTTCAGTTTGTTGTTCGATTTCGATTTCGCTGTTCGATTTCGAAGTTGGATTTCGTTGTTCTATTTCGTTGTTCTAATTCGTTGTTCGATTTCGTTGTTCGATTTCGTTGTTCGATTTCGTTGTTCGATTCGTTATTCGATTTCGTTGTTCGATTTCGTTGTTCGATTTCGTTGTTCGATTTCGTTGTTCGATTTCGTTGTTCGATTTCGTTGTTCGATTTCGTTGTTCGATGTCGTTGTTCGAATTCGTTGTTCGAATTCGTTGTTCGATTTCGTTGTTCGATTTCGTTGTTCGATTTCGTTGTTCGATTTCGTTGCATGATTTCGTGGTTCGATTTCGTTGTTCGATTGCGTTGTTCCATTTCGTTGTTCTATTTCGTGGTTCGATTTCGTGGTTTCAGTTTGTTGTTCGATTTTGATTTCGCTGTTCGATTTCGAAGTTGGATTTCGTTGTTCTATTTCGTTGTTCTAATTCGTTGTTCGATTTCGTTGTTCGATTTCGTTGTTCGTTTTCGTTGTTCGATATTGTATGATTTCGTGGTTCGATTTCGTTGTTTGATTGCGTCGTTCCATTTCGTTGTTCTATTTCGTGGTTCGATTTCGTGGTTTCAGTTTGTTGTTCGATTTCGATTTCGCTGTTCGATTTCGAAGTTGGATTTCGTTGTTCTATTTCGTTGTTCTAATTCGATGTTCGATTTCGTTGTTCGATTTCGTTGTTCGATTTCGTTATTTGATTCGTTATTCGATTTCGTTGTTCGATTTCGTTGTTCGATTTCGTTGTTCGATTTCGTTGTTCGATTTCGTTGTTCGATTTCGTTGTTCGATTTCGTTGTTCGATTTCGTTGTTCGATGTCGTTGTTCGAATTCGTTGTTCGAATTCGTTGTTCGATTTCGTTGTTCGATTTTGTTGTTCGATTTCGTTGTTCGATTTCGTTGTTCGATTTCGTTGTTCGATTTGAAGTTCGATTTCGTTGTTCGATTTCGTTGTTCGATTTCGTTGTTCCATTTCGTTGTTCTATTTCGTAGTTCGATTTCGTGGTTTCAGTTTGTTGTTCGATTTCGATTTCGCTGTTCGATTTCGAAGTTGGATTTCGTTGTTCTATTTCGTTGTTCTTATTCGTTGTTCGATTTCGTTGTTCGATTTCGTTGTTCGATTTCGTTGTTCGATTCGTGGTTCGATTTCGTTGTTCGATTGCGTTGTTCCATTTCGTTGTTCTATTTCGTGGTTCGATTTCGTGGTTTCAGTTTGTTGTTCGATTTTGATTTCGCTGTTCGATTTCGAAGTAGGATTTCGTTGTTCTATTTCGTTGTTCTAATTCGTTGTTCGATTTCGTTGTTCGATTTCGTTGTTCGTTTTCGTTGTTCGATATTGTATGATTTCGTTGTTCGATTTCGTTGTTCGATTTCGTTGTTCGATTTCGTTGTTCGATTTCGTTGTTCGATTTCGTTGTTCGATTTCGTTGTTCGATTTCGTTGTTCGATTTCGTTGTTCGATGTCGTTGTTCGAATTCGTTGTTCGAATTCGTTGTTCGATTTTGTTGTTCGATTTCGTTGTTCGATTTCGTTGTTCGATTTCGTTGTTCGATTTCGTTGTTAGATTTCGTTGTTCGTTGTTAGATTTCGTTGTTCGATTTCGTTGTTCGATTTCGTTGTTAGATTTCGTTGTTCTTTGTTCGATTTCGTGGTTCGAATTCGTTGTTCGAATTCGTTGTTCGATTTCGTTGTTCGATTTTGTTGTTCGATTTCGTTGTTCGATTTCGTTGTTCGACTTCGTTGTTCGATTTCGTTGTTCGATTTCGTTGTTCGATTTCGTTGTTCGATTTCGAAGTTCGATTTCGTTGTTCGATTTCGTTGTTCGATTTCGATTTCGCTGTTCGATTTCGAAGTTGGATTTCGCTGTTCGATTTCGAAGTTGGATTTCGTTGTTCTATTTCGTTGTTCGATTTCGTTGTTCGATTCGTTATTCGATTTCGTTGTTCGATTTCGTTGTTCGATTTCGTTGTTCGATTTCGTTGTTCGATTCGTTATTCGATTTCGTTGTTCGATTTCGTTGTTCGATTTCGTTGTTCGATTTCGTTGTTAGATTTCGTTGTTCGATTTCGTTGTTCGATTTCGTTGTTCGATTTCGTTGTTCGATTTCGTTGTTAGATTTCGTTGTTCGTTGTTAGATTTCGTTGTTCGTTGTTAGATTTCGTTGTTCTTTGTTCGATTTCGTGGTTCGAATTCGTTGTTCGAATTCGTTGTTCGATTTCGTTGTTCGATTTCGTTGTTCGATTTCATTGTTCGATTTTGTTGTTCGATTTCGTTGTTCGATTTCGTTGTTCGATTTCGTTGTTCGATTTCGTTGTTCGATTTTGTTGTTCGATTTCGTTGTTCGATTTCGTTGTTTGATTTCGTTGTTCGATTTCGTTGTTCGATTTCGTTGTTCGATTTCGTTGTTCGATTTCGTTGTTTGAATTCGTGTTCGATTTCGTTGATCGATTTCGTTGTTAGATTTTCTTTGTTCGATTTGATTGTTCGATTTCGTTGATCGATTTCGTTTTTCGATTTCGTTGTTCGATTTCGTTGTTCGATTTCGTGGTTCGAATTCGTTGTTCGAATTCGTTGTTCGTTGTTAGATTTCGTTGTTGGTTGTTAGATTTCGTTGTTCCTTGTTCGATTTCGTGGTTCGAATTCGTTGTTCGAATTCGTTGTTCGATTTCGTTGTTCGATTTCGTTGTTCGATTTCGTTGTTCGATTTCGTTGTTCGATTTCGTTGTTCGATTTCGAAGTTCGATTTCGTTGTTCGATTTCGTTGTTCGATTTCGTTGTTCGATTTCGTTGTTCGATTTCGTTGTTCGATTTCGTTGTTCGATTTCGTTGTTCGATTTCGTTGTTTGATTTCGTTGTTCGATTTCGTTGTTCGATTTCGTTGTTCGATTTCGTTGTTCGATTTCTTTGTTCGATGTCGTTGTTCGAATTCGTTGTTCGAATTCGTTGTTCGATTTCGTTGTTCGATTTCGTTGTTCGATTTTGTTGTTCGATTTCGTTGTTCGATTTCGTTGTTCGATTTCGTTGTTCGATTTTGAAGTTCGATTTCGTTGTTCGATTTCGTTGTTCGATTTCGTTGTTCGATTTCGTTGTTCGATTTCGTTGTCCGATTCCGTTGTTCGATTTCTTTGTTCGTTTTCGTTGTTCGATATTGTTGTATGATTTCGTGGTTCGATTTCGTTGTTCGATTGCGTTGTTCCATTTCGTTGTTCTATTTCGTGGTTCGATTTCGTGGTTTCAGTTTGTTGTTCGATTTTGATGTCGCTGTTCGATTTCGAAGTTGGATTTCGTTGTTCTATTTCGTTGTTCTAATTCGTTGTTCGATTTCGTTGTTCGATTTCGTTGTTCGTTTTCGTTGTTCAATATTGTATGATTTCGTGGTTCGATTTCGTTGTTTGATTGCGTCGTTCCATTTCGTTGTTCTATTTCGTGGTTCGATTTCGTGGTTTCAGTTTGTTGTTCGATTTCGATTTCGCTGTTCGATTTCGAAGTTGGATTTCGTTGTTCTATTTCGTTGTTCTAATTCGTTGTTCGATTTCGTTGTTCGATTTCGTTGTTCGATTTCGTTGTTCGATTCGTTATTCGATTTCGTTGTTCGATTTCGTTGTTCGATTTCGTTGTTCGATTTCGTTGTTCGATTTCGTTGTTCGATTTCGTTGTTCGATTTCTTTGTTCGATGTTGTTGTTCGAATTCGTTGTTCGAATTCGTTGTTCGATTTCGTTGTTCGATTTCGTTGTTCGATTTCGTTGTTCGATATCGTTGTATGATTTCGTGGTTCGATTTCGTTGTTCGATTGCGTTGTTCCATTTCGTTGTTCTATTTCGTGGTTCGATTTCGTGGTTTCAGTTTGTTGTTCGATTTTGATTTCGCTGTTCGATTTCGAAGTTGGATTTCGTTGTTCTATTTCGTTGTTCGATTTCGTTGTTCGTTTTCGTTGTTCGATATTGTATGATTTCGTGGTTCGATTTCGTTGTTTGATTGCGTCGTTCCATTTCGTTGTTCTATTTCGTGGTTCGATTTCGTGGTTTCAGTTTGTTGTTCGATTTCGATTTCGCTGTTCGATTTCGAAGTTGGATTTCGTTGTTCTATTTCGTTGTTCTAATTCGTTGTTCGATTTCGTTGTTCGATTTCGTTGTTCGTTTTCGTTGTTCGATATTGTATGATTTCGTGGTTCGATTTCGTTGTTTGATTGCGTCGTTCCATTTCGTTGTTCTATTTCGTGGTTCGATTTCGTGGTTTCAGTTTGTTGTTCGATTTCGATTTCGCTGTTCGATTTCGAAGTTGGATTTCGTTGTTCTATTTCGTTGTTCTAATTCGATGTTCGATTTCGTTGTTCGATTTCGTTGTTCGATTTCGTTATTTGATTCGTTATTCGATTTCGTTGTTCGATTTCGTTGTTCGATTTCGTTGTTCGATTTCGTTGTTCGATTTCGTTGTTCGATTTCGTTGTTCGATTTCGTTGTTCGATGTCGTTGTTCGAATTCGTTGTTCGAATTCGTTGTTCGATTTCGTTGTTCGATTTCGTTGTTCGATTTTGTTGTTCGATTTCGTTGTTCGATTTCGTTGTTCGATTTCGTTGTTCGATTTGAAGTTCGATTTCGTTGTTCGATTTCGTTGTTCGATTTCGTTGTTCCATTTCGTTGTTCTATTTCGTAGTTCGATTTCGTGGTTTCAGTTTGTTGTTCGATTTCGATTTCGCTGTTCGATTTCGAAGTTGGATTTCGTTGTTCTATTTCGTTGTTCTAATTCGTTGTTCGATTTCGTTGTTCGATTTCGTTGTTCGATTTCGTTGTTCGATTCGTTATTCGATTTCGTTGTTCGATTTCGTTGTTCGATTTCGTTGTTCGATTTCGTTGTTCGATCTCGTTGTCCGTTTCCGTTGTTCGATTTCGTTGTTCGTTTTCGTTGTTCGATATTGTTGTATGATTTCGTGGTTCGATTTCGTTGTTTGATTGCGTCGTTCCATTTCGTTGTTCTATTTCGTGGTTCGATTTCGTGGTTTCAGATTGTTGTTCGATTTCGATTTCGCTGTTCGATTTCGAAGTTGGATTTCGTTGTTCTATTTCGTTGTGCGATTCGTTATTCGATTTCGTTGTTCGATTTCTTGTTCGATTTCGTTGTTCCATTTCGTTGTTCGATTTCGTTGTTCGATTTCGTTGTTCGATTTCGTTGTTCGTTTTCGTTGTTAGATTTCGTTGTTCGTTGTTAGATTTCGTTGTTCGTTGTTAGATTTCGTTGTTCTTTGTTCGATTTCGTGGTTCGAATTCGTTGTTCGAATTCGTTGTTCGATTTCGTTGTTCGATTTCGTTGTTCGATTTCGTTGTTCGATTTCGTTGTTCGATTTCGTTCGATTTCGTTGTTCGATTTCGTTGTTCGGTTTCGAAGTTCGATTTCGTTGTTCGATTTCGTTGTTCGATTTCGTTGTTCGATTTCGTTGTTCGATTTCGTTGTTCGATTTCGTTGTTCGATTTCGAAGTTCGATTTCGAAGTTCGATTTCGAAGTTCGATTTCGAAGTTCGATTTCGAAGTTCGATTTCGTAGTTCGATTTCGTTGTTCGATTTCGTTGTTCGATTTCGTTGTTCGATTTCGTTGTTCGAATTCGTTGTTCGAATTCGTTGTTCGAATTCGTTGTTCGATTTCGTTGTTCGATTTCGTTGTTCGATTTCGTTGTTCGATTTCGTTGTTCGATTTCGTTGTTCGATTTCGTTGTTCGATTTCGTTGTTCGATTTCGTTGTTCGATTTCGTTGTTCGATTTCGTTGTTCGATTTCGTTGTTCGATTTCGTTGTTCGATTTCGTTGTTCGATTTCGTTGTTCGATTTCGTTGTTCGATTTCGTTGTTCGATTTCGTTGTTCGATTTCGTTGTTCGATTTCGTTGTTCGATTTCGTTGTTCGATTTCGTTGTTCGATTTCGTTGTTCGATTTCGTTGTTCGATTTCGTTGTTCGATTTCGTTGTTCGATTTCGTTGTTCGATTTCGTTGTTCGATTTCGTTGTTCGATTTCGTTGTTCGATTTCGTTGTTCGATTTCGTTGTTCGATTTCGTTGTTCGATGTCGTTGTTCGAATTCGTTGTTCGAATTCGTTGTTCGATTTCGTTGTTCGATTTCGTTGTTCGATTTCGTTGTTCGATTTCGTTGTTCGATTTCGTTGTTCGATTTCGTTGTTCGATTTCGTTGTTAGATTTCGTTGTTCGTTGTTAGATTTCGTTGTTCGATTTCATTGTTCGATTTCGTTGTTCGATTTAGTTGTTAGATTTCGTTGTTCTTTGTTCGATTTCGTGGTTCGAATTCGTTGTTCGAATTCGTTGTTCGATTTCGTTGTTCGATTTCGTTGTTCGATTTTGTTGTTCGATTTCGTTGTTCGATTTCGTTGTTCGATTTCGTTGTTCGATTTCGTTGTTCGATTTCGTTGTTCGATTTCGTTGTTCGATTTCGTTGTTCGATTTCGTTGTTCGATTTCGTTGTTCGATTTCGTTGTTCGATTTCGTTGTTCGATTTCGTTGTTCGATTTCGTTGTTCGATTTCGAAGTTCGATTTCGTTGTTCGATTTCGTTGTTCGATTTCGATTTCGCTGTTCGATTTCGAAGTTGGATTTCGTTGTTCTATTTCGTTGTTCTAATTCGTTGTTCGATTTCGTTGTTCGATTTCGTTGTTCGATTTCGTTGTTCGTTTTCGTTGTTAGATTTCGTTGTTCGTTGTTAGATTTCGTTGTTCGTTGTTAGATTTCGTTGTTCTTTGTTCGATTTCGTGGTTCGAATTCGTTGTTCGAATTCGTTGTTCGATTTCGTTGTTCGATTTCGTTGTTCGATTTTGTTGTTCGATTTCGTTGTTCGATTTCGTTGTTCAAATTCGTTGTTCGATTTCGTTGTTCGATTTTGTTGTTCGATTTCGTTGTTCAATTTCGTTGTTCGGTTTCGTTGTTCGATTTCGTTCGATTTCGTTGTTCGATTTCGTTGTTCGATTTCGAAGTTCGATTTCGAAGTTCGATTTCGAAGTTCGATTTCGTTGTTCGATTTCGTTGTTCGATTTCGTTGTGTGATTGCGTCGTTCCATTTCGTTGTTCTATTTCGTGGTTCGATTTCGTGGTTTCAGATTATTGTTCGATTTCGATTTCGCTGTTCGATTTCGAAGTTGGATTTCGTTGTTCTATTTCGTTGTTCGATTCGTTATTCGATTTCGTTGTTCGATTTCTTGTTCGATTTCGTTGTTCCATTTCGTTGTTCGATTTCGTTGTTCGATTTCGTTGTTCGATTTCGTTGTTCGTTTTCGTTGTTAGATTTCGTTGTTCGTTGTTAGATTTCGTTGTTCGTTGTTAGATTTCGTTGTTCTTTGTTCGATTTCGTGGTTCGAATTCGTTGTTCGAATTCGTTGTTCGATTTCGTTGTTCGATTTCGTTGTTCGATTTTGTTGTTCGATTTCGTTGTTCGATTTCGTTGTTCGATTTCGTTGTTCGATTTCGTTGTTCGATTTTGTTGTTCGATTTCGTTGTTCAATTTCGTTGTTCGATTTCGTTGTTCGATTTCGTTCGATTTCGTTGTTCGATTTCGTTGTTCGATTTCGAAATTCGATTTCGAAGTTCGATTTCGTTGTTCGATTTCGTTGTTCGATTTCGTTGTTCGATTTCGTTGTTCGATTTCGTTGTTCGATTTCGTTGTTCGATTTCGAAGTTCGATTTCGAAGTTCGATTTCGAAGTTCGATTTCGTTGTTCGATTTCGTTGTTCGATTTCGTTGTTCGATTTCGTTGTTCGATTTCGTTGTTAGATTTCGTTGTTCGATTTCGTTGTTCGATTTCGTTGTTCGATTTCGTTGTTCGATTTCGTTGTTAGATTTCGTTGTTCGTTGTTAGATTTCGTTGTTCGTTGTTAGATTTCGTTGTTCTTTGTTCGATTTCGTGGTTCGAATTCGTTGTTCGAATTCGTTGTTCGATTTCGTTGTTCGATTTCGTTGTTCGATTTCGTTGTTCGATTTTGTTGTTCGATTTCGTTGTTCGATTTCGTTGTTCGATTTCGTTGTTCGATTTCGTTGTTCGATTTTGTTGTTCGATTTCGTTGTTCGATTTCGTTGTTTGATTTCGTTGTTCGATTTCGTTGTTCGATTTCGTTGTTCGATTTCGTTGTTCGATTTCGAAGTTCGATTTCGTTGTTCGATTTCGTTGTTCGATTTCGTTGTTCGATTTCGTTGTTCGATTTCGTTGTTCGATTTCGTTGTTCGATTTCGTTGTTCGATTTCGAAGTTCGATTTCGTTGTTCGATTTCGTTGTTCGATTTCGTTGTTCGATTTCGTTGTTCGATTTCGTTGTTCGAATTCGTTGTTCGAATTCGTTGTTCGATTTCGTTGTTCGATTTCGTTGTTCGATTTCGTTGTTCGATTTCGTTGTTCGATTTCGTTGTTCGATTTCGTTGTTCGATTTCGTTGTTCGATTTCGTTGTTCGATTTCGTTGTTCGATTTCGTTGTTCGATTTCGTTGTTCGATTTCGTTGTTCGATTTCGTTGTTCGATTTCGTTGTTCGATTTCGTTGTTTGATTTCGTTGTTCGATTTCGAAGTTCGATTTCGTTGTTCGATTTCGTTGTTCGATTTCCTTGTTCGATTTCGTTGTTCGATTTCGTTGTTCGATTTCGTTGTTCGATTTCGTTGTTCGATTTCGTTGTTCGATTTCGTTGTTCGATTTCGAAGTTCGATTTCGTTGTTCGATTTCGTTGTTCGATTTCGTTGTTCGAATTCGTTGTTCGAATTCGTTGTTCGATTTCGTTGTTCGATTTCGTTGTTCGATTTCGTTGTTCGATTTCGTTGTTCGATTTCGTTGTTCGATTTCGTTGTTCGATTTCGTTGTTCGATTTCGTTGTTCGATTTTGTTGTTCGATTTCGTTGTTCGATTTCGTTGTTCGATTTCGTTGTTCGATTTCGTTGTTCGATTTCGTTGTTCGTTTTCGTTGTTAGATTTCGTTGTTCGTTGTTAGATTTCGTTGTTCGTTGTTAGATTTCGTTGTTCTTTGTTCGATTTCGTGGTTCGAATTCGTTGTTCGAATTCGTTGTTCGATTTCGTTGTTCGATTTCGTTGTTCGATTTTGTTGTTCGATTTCGTTGTTCGATTTCGTTGTTCGATTTCGTTGTTCGATTTCGTTGTTCGATTTTGTTGTTCGATTTCGTTGTTCAATTTCGTTGTTCGATTTCGTTGTTCGATTTCGTTCGATTTCGTTGTTCGATTTCGTTGTTAGATTTCGAAGTTCGATTTCGAAGTTCGATTTCGTTGTTCGTTTTCGTTGTTCGATTTCGTTGTTTGATTGCGTCGTTCCATTTCGTTGTTCTATTTCGTGGTTCGATTTCGTGGTTTCAGATTATTGTTCGATTTCGATTTCGCTGTTCGATTTCGAAGTTGGATTTCGTTGTTCTATTTCGTTGTTCGATTCGTTATTAGATTTCGTTGTTCGATTTCTTGTTCGATTTCGTTGTTCCATTTCGTTGTTCGATTTCGTTGTTCGATTTCGTTGTTCGTTTTCGTTGTTAGATTTCGTTGTTCGTTGTTAGATTTCGTTGTTCGTTGTTAGATTTCGTTGTTCTTTGTTCGATTTCGAGGTTCGAATTCGTTGTTCGAATTCGTTGTTCGATTTCGTTGTTCGATTTCGTTGTTCGATTTTGTTGTTCGATTTCGTTGTTCGATTTCGTTGTTCGATTTCGTTGTTCGATTTCGTTGTTCGATTTTGTTGTTCGATTTCGTTGTTCAATTTCGTTGTTCGATTTCGTTGTTCGATTTCGTTCGATTTCGTTGTTCGATTTCGTTGTTCGATTTCGAAATTCGATTTCGAAGTTCGATTTCGTTGTTCGATTTCGTTGTTCGATTTCGTTGTTCGATTTCGTTGTTCGATTTCGTTGTTCGATTTCGTTGTTCGATTTCGAAGTTCGATTTCGAAGTTCGATTTCGAAGTTCGATTTCGAAGTTCGATTTCGTTGTTCGATTTCGTTGTTCGATTTCGTTGTTCGATTTCGTTGTTCGATTTCGTTGTTAGATTTCGTTGTTCGATTTCGTTGGTCGATTTCGTTGTTCGATTTCGTTGTTCGATTTCGTTGTTAGATTTCGTTGTTCGTTCTTAGATTTCGTTGTTCGTTGTTACATTTCGTTGTTCTTTGTTCGATTTCGTGGTTCGAATTCGTTGTTCGATTTCGTTGTTCGATTTCGTTGTTCGATTTCGTTGTTCGATTTTGTTGTTCGATTTCGTTGTTCGATTTCGTTGTTCGATTTCGTTGTTCGATTTCTTGTTCGATTTCGTTGTTCCATTTCGTTGTTCGATTTCGTTGTTCGATTTCGTTGTTCGTTTTCGTTGTTAGATTTCGTTGTTCGTTGTTAGATTTCGTTGTTCGTTGTTAGATTTCGTTGTTCTTTGTTCGATTTCGAGGTTCGAATTCGTTGTTCGAATTCGTTGTTCGATTTCGTTGTTCGATTTCGTTGTTCGATTTTGTTGTTCGATTTCGTTGTTCGATTTCGTTGTTCGATTTCGTTGTTCGATTTCGTTGTTCGATTTTGTTGTTCGATTTCGTTGTTCAATTTCGTTGTTCGATTTCGTTGTTCGATTTCGTTCGATTTCGTTGTTCGATTTCGTTGTTCGATTTCGAAATTCGATTTCGAAGTTCGATTTCGTTGTTCGATTTCGTTGTTCGATTTCGTTGTTCGATTTCGTTGTTCGATTTCGTTGTTCGATTTCGTTGTTCGATTTCGAAGTTCGATTTCGAAGTTCGATTTCGAAGTTCGATTTCGAAGTTCGATTTCGTTGTTCGATTTCGTTGTTCGATTTCGTTGTTCGATTTCGTTGTTCGATTTCGTTGTTAGATTTCGTTGTTCGATTTCGTTGTTCGATTTCGTTGTTCGATTTCGTTGTTCGATTTCGTTGTTAGATTTCGTTGTTCGTTCTTAGATTTCGTTGTTCGTTGTTACATTTCGTTGTTCTTTGTTCGATTTCGTGGTTCGAATTCGTTGTTCGATTTCGTTGTTCGATTTCGTTGTTCGATTTCGTTGTTCGATTTTGTTGTTCGATTTCGTTGTTCGATTTCGTTGTTCGATTTCGTTGTTCGATTTCGTTGTTCGATTTTGTTGTTCGATTTCGTTGTTCGATTTCGTTGTTTGATTTCGTTGTTCGATTTCGTTGTTCGATTTCGTTGTTCGATTTCGTTGTTCGATTTCGAAGTTCGATTTCGTTGTTCGATTTCGTTGTTCGATTTCGTTGTTCGATTTCGTTGTTCGATTTCGTTGTTCGATTTCGTTGTTCGATTTCGTTGTTCGATTTCGAAGTTCGATTTCGTTGTTCGATTTCGTTGTTCGATTTCGTTGTTCGATTTCGTTGTTCGATTTCGTTGTTCGAATTCGTTGTTCGAATTCGTTGTTCGATTTCGTTGTTCGATTTCGTTGTTCGATTTCGTTGTTCGATTTCGTTGTTCGATTTCGTTGTTCGATTTCGTTGTTCGATTTCGTTGTTCGATTTCGTTGTTCGATTTCGTTGTTCGATTTCGTTGTTCGATTTCGTTGTTCGATTTCGTTGTTCGATTTCGTTGTTCGATTTCGTTGTTCGATTTCGTTGTTCGATTTCGTTGTTCGATTTCGTTGTTCGATTTCGTTGTTTGATTTCGTTGTTCGATTTCGAAGTTCGATTTCGTTGTTCGATTTCGTTGTTCGATTTCGTTGTTCGATTTCGTTGTTCGATTTCGTTGTTCGATTTCGTTGTTCGATTTCGTTGTTCGATTTCGTTGTTTGATTTCGTTGTTCGATTTCGAAGTTCGATTTCGTTGTTCGATTTCGTTGTTCGATTTCGTTGTTCGAATTCGTTGTTCGAATTCGTTGTTCGATTTCGTTGTTCGATTTCGTTGTTCGATTTCGTTGTTCGATTTCGTTGTTCGATTTCGTTGTTCGATTTCGTTGTTCGATTTCGTTGTTCGATTTCGTTGTTCGATTTCGTTGTTCGATTTCGTTGTTCGATTTCGTTGTTCGATTTCGTTGTTCGATTTCGTTGTTCGATTTCGTTGTTCGATTTCGTTGTTCGATTTCGTTGTTCGATTTCGTTGTTCGATTTCGTTGTTCGATTTCGTTGTTCGATTTCGTTGTTCGATTTCGTTGTTCGATTTCGTTGTTCGATTTCGTTGTTCGATTTCGTTGTTCGATTTCGTTGTTCGATTTCGTTGTTCGATTTCGTTGTTCGATTTCGTTGTTCGATTTCGTTGTTCGATTTCGTTGTTCGATTTCGTTGTTCCATTTCGTTGTTCGATTTCGTTGTTTGAATTCGTGTTAGATTTCGTTGATCGATTTCGTTGGTCGATTTTCTTTGTTCGATTTGATTGTTCGATTTCGTTGATCGATTTCGTTTTTCGATTTCGTTGTTCGATTTCGTTGTTCGATTTCGTGGTTCGAATTCGTTGTTCGAATTCGTTGTTCGATTTCGTTGTTCGATTTCGTTGTTCGATTTTGTTGTTCGATTTCGTTGTTCGAATTCGTTGTTCGAATTCGTTGTTCGAATTCGTTGTTCGATTTCGTTGTTCGATTTCGTTGTTCGATTTTGTTGTTCGATTTCGTTGTTCGATTTCGTTGTTCGATTTCGTTGTTCGATTTCGTTGTTCGATTTTGTTGTTCGATTTCGTTGTTCGATTTCGTTGTTTGATTTCGTTGTTCGATTTCGTTGTTCGATTTCGTTGTTCGATTTCGTTGTTCGATTTCGAAGTTCGATTTCGTTGTTCGATTTCATTGTTCGATTTCGTTGTTCGATTTCGTATTTCGTTGTTCGAATTCGTTGTTCGATTTCGTTGTTCGAATTCGTTGTTCGATTTCGTTGTTCGATTTCGTTGTTCGATTTCGTTGTTCGATTTCGTTGTTTGAATTCGTGTTCGATTTCGATGATCGATTTCGTTGTTCGATTTTCTTTGTTCGATTTGATTGTTCGATTTCGTTGATCGATTTCGTTGTTCGATTTCGTGGTTCGAATTCGTTGTTCGAATTCGTTGTTCGATTTCGTTGTTCGATTTCGTTGTTCGATTTCGTTGTTCGATTTCGTTGTTGGATTTCGAAGTTCGATTTCGTTGTTCGATTTCGTTGTTCGATTTCGTTGTTCGATTTCGTTGTTCGATTTCGTTGTTCGATTTCGTTGTTCGATTTCGTTGTTCGATTTCGAAGTTCGATTTCGTTGTTCGTTGTTAGATTTCGTTGTTCTTTGTTCGATTTCGTGGTTCGAATTCGTTGTTCGATTTCTTTGTTCGATTTCGTTGTTCGATTTCGTTGTTCGATTTTGTTGTTCGATTTCGTTGTTCGATTTCGTTGTTCGATTTCGTTGTTCGATTTCGTTGTTCGATTTCCAAGTTCGATTTCGTTGTTCGATTTCGTTGTTCGATTTCGTTGTTCGATTTCGTTGTTCGATTTCGTTGTTCGATTTCGTTGTTCGATTTCGTTGTTCGATTTCGTTGTTCGATTTCGTTGTTCGATTTCGTTGTTCGATTTCGTTGTTCGATTTCGTTGTTCGATTTCGTTGTTCGATTTCGTTGTTCGATTTCGTTGTTCGATTTCGTTGTTCGATTTCGTTGTTCGATTTCGTTGTTCGATTTCGTTGTTCGATGTCGTTGTTCGAATTCGTTGTTCGAATTCGTTGTTCGAATTCGTTGTTCGATTTCGTTGTTCGATTTCGTTGTTCGATTTCGTTGTTCGATTTCGTTGTTCGATTTCGTTGTTCGATTTCGTTGTTCGATTTCGTTGTTCGATTTCGTTGTTCGATTTCGTTGTTCGATTTTGAAGTTCGATTTCGTTGTTCGATTTTGTTGTTCGATTTCGTTGTTCGATTTCGTTGTTCGATTTTGTTGTTCGATTTCGTTGTCCGATTCCGTTGTTCGATTTCGTTGTTCGTTTTCGTTGTTCGATATTGTTGTATGATTTCGTGGTTCGATTTCGTTGTTCGATTGCGTTGTTCCAGTTCGTTGTTCTATTTCGTGGTTCGATTTCGTGGTTTCAGTTTGTTGTTCGATTTCGATTTCGCTGTTCGATTTCGAAGTTGGATTTCGTTGTTCTATTTCGTTGTTCTAATTCGTTGTTCGATTTCGTTGTTCGATTTCGTTGTTCGATTTCGTTGTTCGATTCGTTATTCGATTTCGTTGTTCGATTTCGTTGTTCGATTTCGTTGTTCGATTTCGTTCGATTTCGTTGTTCGATTTAGTTGTTCGATTTCGTTGTCCGATTTCGTTGTTCGATTTCGTTGTTCGATTTCGTTGTTCGATTTCGTTGTTCGATTTCGTTGTTCGATTTTGAAGTTCGATTTTGAAGTTCGATTTTGAAGTTCGATTTCGTTGTTCGATTTCGTTGTTCGATTTCGTTGTTCGATTTCGTTGTTAGATTTCGTTGTTCTTTGTTCGATTTCGTGGTTCGAATTCGTTGTTCGAATTCGTTGTTCGATTTCGTTGTTCGATTTTGTTGTTCGATTTCGTTGTTCGATTTCGTTGTTCGACTTCGTTGTTCGATTTCGTTGTTCGATTTCGTTGTTCGATTTCGTTGTTCGATTTCGTTGTTCGATTTCGAAGTTCGATTTCGTTGTTCGATTTCGTTGTTCGATTTCGATTTCGCTGTTCGATTTCGAAGTTGGATTTCGTTGTTCTATTTCGTTGTTCTAATTCGTTGTTCGATTTCGTTGTTCGATTTCGTTGTTCGATTCGTTATTCGATTTCGTTGTTCGATTTCTTGTTCGATTTCGTTGTTCCATTTCGTTGTTCGATTTCGTTGTTCGATTTCGTTGTTCGATTTCGTTGTTCGATTTCGTTGTTAGATTTCGTTGTTCGATTTCGTTGTTCGATTTCGTTGTTCGATTTCGTTGTTAGATTTCGTTGTTCGTTGTTAGATTTCGTTGTTCGTTGTTAGATTTCGTTGTTCTTTGTTCGATTTCGTGGTTCGAATTCGTTGTTCGAATTCGTTGTTCGATTTCGTTGTTCGATTTCGTTGTTCGATTTCATTGTTCGATTTTGTTGTTCGATTTCGTTGTTCGATTTCGTTGTTCGATTTCGTTGTTCGATTTCGTTGTTCGATTTCGTTGTTCGATTTGTGGTTCGATTTCGTTGTTCGATTTCGTTGTTTGATTTCGTTGTTCGATTTCGTTGTTCGATTTCGTTGTTCGATTTCGTTGTTCGATTTCGTTGTTCGATTTCGTTGTTTGAATTCGTGTTCGATTTCGTTGATCGATTTCGTTGTTAGATTTTCTTTGTTCGATTTGATTGTTCGATTTCGTTGATCGATTTCGTTTTTCGATTTCGTTGTTCGATTTCGTTGTTCGATTTCGTGGTTTGAATTCGTTGTTCGAATTCGTTGTTCGTTGTTAGATTTCGTTGTTCGTTGTTAGATTTCGTTGTTCTTTGTTCGATTTCGTAGTTCGAATTCGTTGTTCGAATTCGTTGTTCGATTTCGTTGTTCGATTTCGTTGTTCGATTTCGTTGTTCGATTTCGTTGTTCGATTTCGTTGTTCGATTTCGTTGTTCGATTTCGTTGTTCGATTTCGAAGTTCGATTTCGTTGTTCGATTTCGTTGTTCGATTTCGTTGTTCGATTTCGTTGTTCGATTTCGTTGTTCGATTTCGTTGTTCGATTTCGTTGTTCGATTTCGTTGTTTGATTTCGTTGTTCGATTTCGTTGTTCGATTTCGTTGTTCGATTTCGTTGTCCGATTCCGTTGTTCGATTTCTTTGTTCGTTTTCGTTGTTCGATATTGTTGTATGATTTCGTGGTTCGATTTCGTTGTTCGATTGCGTTGTTCCATTTCGTTGTTCTATTTCGTGGTTCGATTTCGTGGTTTCAGTTTGTTGTTCGATTTTGATTTCGCAGTTCGATTTCGAAGTTGGATTTCGTTGTTCTATTTCGTTGTTCTAATTCGTTGTTCGATTTCGTTGTTCGATTTCGTTGTTCGTTTTCGTTGTTCAATATTGTATGATTTCGTGGTTCGATTTCGTTGTTTGATTGCGTCGTTCCATTTCGTTGTTCTATTTCGTGGTTCGATTTCGTGGTTTCAGTTTGTTGTTCGATTTCGATTTCGCTGTTCGATTTCGAAGTTGGATTTCGTTGTTCTATTTCGTTGTTCTAATTCGTTGTTCGATTTCGTTGTTCGATTTCGTTGTTCGATTTCGTTGTTCGATTCGTTATTCGATTTCGTTGTTCGATTTCGTTGTTCGATTTCGTTGTTCGATTTCGTTGTTCGATTTCGTTGTTCGATTTCGTTGTTCGATTTCGTTGTTCGATGTCGTTGTTCGAATTCGTTGTTCGAATTCGTTGTTCGATTTCGTTGTTCGATTTCGTTGTTCGATTTCGTTGTTCGATTTCGTTGTATGATTTCGTGGTTCGATTTCGAAGTTCGATTTCGTTGTTCGATTTCGTTGTTCGATTTCGTTGTTCGATTTCGTTGTTCGATTTCGTTGTTCGATTTCGTTGTTCGATTTCGTTGTTCGATTTCGTTGTTTGATTTCGTTGTTCGATTTCGTTGTTCGATTTCGTTGTTCGATTTCGTTGTCCGATTCCGTTGTTCGATTTCTTTGTTCGTTTTCGTTGTTCGATATTGTTGTATGATTTCGTGGTTCGATTTCGTTGTTCGATTGCGTTGTTCCATTTCGTTGTTCTATTTCGTGGTTCGATTTCGTGGTTTCAGTTTGTTGTTCGATTTTGATTTCGCAGTTCGATTTCGAAGTTGGATTTCGTTGTTCTATTTCGTTGTTCTAATTCGTTGTTCGATTTCGTTGTTCGATTTCGTTGTTCGTTTTCGTTGTTCAATATTGTATGATTTCGTGGTTCGATTTCGTTGTTTGATTGCGTCGTTCCATTTCGTTGTTCTATTTCGTGGTTCGATTTCGTGGTTTCAGTTTGTTGTTCGATTTCGATTTCGCTGTTCGATTTCGAAGTTGGATTTCGTTGTTCTATTTCGTTGTTCTAATTCGTTGTTCGATTGCGTTGTTCCATTTCGTTGTTCTATTTCGTGGTTCGATTTCGTGGTTTCAGTTTGTTGTTCGATTTTGATTTCGCTGTTCGATTTCGAAGTTGGATTTCGTTGTTCTATTTCGTTGTTCTAATTCGTTGTTCGATTTCGTTGTTCGATTTCGTTGTTCGTTTTCGTTGTTCAATATTGTATGATTTCGTGGTTCGATTTCGTTGTTTGATTGCGTCGTTCCATTTCGTTGTTCTATTTCGTGGTTCGATTTCGTGGTTTCAGTTTGTTGTTCGATTTCGATTTCGCTGTTCGATTTCGAAGTTGGATTTCGTTGTTCTATTTCGTTGTTCTAATTCGTTGTTCGATTTCGTTGTTCGATTTCGTTATTCGATTTCGTTGTTCGATTCGTTATTCGATTTCGTTGTTCGATTTCGTTGTTCGATTTCGTTGTTCGATTTCGTTGTTCGATTTCGTTGTTCGATTTCGTTGTTCGATTTCGTTGTTCGATGTCGTTGTTCGAATTCGTTGTTCGAATTCGTTGTTCGATTTCGTTGTTCGATTTCGTTGTTCGATTTCGTTGTTCGATTTCGTTGTATGATTTCGTGGTTCGATTTCGTTGTTCGATTGCGTTGTTCCATTTCGTTGTTCTATTTCGTGGTTCGATTTCGTGGTTTCAGTTTGTTGTTCGATTTTGATTTCGCTGTTCGATTTCGAAGTTGGATTTCGTTGTTCTATTTCGTTGTTCTAATTCGATGTTCGATTTCGTTGTTCGATTTCGTTGTTCGATTTCGTTGTTCGATTCGTTATTCGATTTCGTTGTTCGATTTCGTTGTTCGATTTCGTTGTTCGATTTCGTTGTTCGATTTCGTTGTTCGATTTCGTTGTTCGATTTCGTTGTTCGATGTCGTTGTTCGAATTCGTTGTTCGAATTCGTTGTTCGATTTCGTTGTTCGATTTCGTTGTTCGATTTTATTGTTCGATTTCGTTGTTCGATTTCGTTGTTCGATTTCGTTGTTCGATTTGAAGTTCGATTTCGTTGTTCGATTTCGTTGTTCGATTTCGTTGTTCGATTTCGTTGTCCGATTCCGTTGTTCGATTTCTTTGTTCGTTTTCGTTGTTCGATATTGTTGTATGATTTCGTGGTTCGATTTCGTTGTTCGATTGCGTTGTTCCATTTCGTTGTTCTATTTCGTAGTTCGATTTCGTGGTTTCAGTTTGTTGTTCGATTTCGATTTCGCTGTTCGATTTCGAAGTTGGATTTCGTTGTTCTATTTCGTTGTTCTAATTCGTTGTTCGATTTCGTTGTTCGATTTCGTTGTTCGATTTCGTTGTTCGATTCGTTATTCGATTTCGTTGTTCGATTTCGTTGTTCGATTTCGTTGTTCGATTTCGTTGTTCGATCTCGTTGTCCGTTTCCGTTGTTCGATTTCGTTGTTCGTTTTCGTTGTTCGATATTGTTGTATGATTTCGTGGTTCGATTTCGTTGTTTGATTGCGTCGTTCCATTTCGTTGTTCTATTTCGTGGTTCGATTTCGTGGTTTCAGATTGTTGTTCGATTTCGATTTCGCTGTTCGATTTCGAAGTTGGATTTCGTTGTTCTATTTCGTTGTTCGATTCGTTATTCGATTTCGTTGTTCGATTTCTTGTTCGATTTCGTTGTTCCATTTCGTTGTTCGATTTCGTTGTTCGATTTCGTTGTTCGATTTCGTTGTTCTTTTTTGTTGTTAGATTTCGTTGTTCGTTGTTAGATTTCGTTGTTCGTTGTTAGATTTCGTTGTTCTTTGTTCGATTTCGTGGTTCGAATTCGTTGTTCGAATTCGTTGTTCGATTTCGTTGTTCGATTTCGTTGTTCGATTTTGTTGTTCGATTTCGTTGTTCGATTTCGTTGTTCGATTTCGTTGTTCGATTTCGTTGTTCGATTTCGTTGTTCGATTTTGTTGTTCGATTTCGTTGTTCAATTTCGTTGTTCCATTTCGTTGTTCGATTTCGTTCGATTTCGTTGTTCGATTTCGAAGTTCGATTTCGTTGTTCGATTTCGTTGTTCGATTTCGTTGTTCGATTTCGTTGTTCGATTTCGTTGTTCGATTTCGTTGTTCGATTTCGTTGTTCGATTTCGAAGTTCGATTTCGAAGTTCGATTTCGAAGTTCGATTTCGAAGTTCGATTTCGAAGTTCGATTTCGTTGTTCGATTTCGTTGTTCGATTTCGTTGTTCGATTTCGTTGTTCGAATTCGTTGTTCGAATTCGTTGTTCGAATTCGTTGTTCGATTTCGTTGTTCGATTTCGTTGTTCGATTTCGTTGTTCGATTTCGTTGTTCGATTTCGTTGTTCGATTTCGTTGTTCGATTTCGTTGTTCGATTTCGTTGTTCGATTTCGTTGTTCGATTTCGTTGTTCGATTTCGTTGTTCGATTTCGTTGTTCGATTTCGTTGTTCGATTTCGTTGTTCGATTTCGTTGTTCGATTTCGTTGTTCGATTTCGTTGTTCGATTTCGTTGTTCGATTTCGTTGTTCGATTTCGTTGTTCGATTTCGTTGTTCGATTTCGTTGTTCGATTTCGTTGTTCGATTTCGTTGTTCGATTTCGTTGTTCGATTTCGTTGTTCGATTTCGTTGTTCGATTTCGTTGTTCGATTTCGTTGTTCGATTTCGTTGTTCGATTTCGTTGTTCGATTTCGTTGTTCGATTTCGTTGTTCGATTTCGTTGTTCGATTTCGTTGTTCGATTTCGTTGTTCGATTTCGTTGTTCGATTTCGTTGTTCGATTTCGTTGTTCGATTTCGTTGTTCGATTTCGTTGTTCGATTTCGTTGTTCGATTTCGTTGTTCGATTTCGTTGTTCGATTTCGTTGTTCGATTTATTTTCATTTATTTTCATTTATTTTCATTTATTTTCATTTATTTTCATTTATTTTCATTTATTTTCATTTATTTTCATTTAATTTCATTTATTTTCATTTATTTTCATTTATTTTCATTTATTTTCATTTATTTTCATTTATTTTCATTTATTTTCATTTATTTTTATTTATTTTCATTTATTTTCATTTATTTTCATTTATTTTTATTTATTTTCATTTATTTTCATTTATTTTCATTTATTTTCATTTATTTTCATTTATTTTCATTAATTTTCATTTATTTTCATTTATTTTCATTTATTTTCATTTATTTTCATTTATTTTCATTTATTTTCATTTATTTTCATTTATTTTCATTTATTTACATTTATTTTCATTAATTTTCATTTATTTTCATTTATTTTCATTTATTTTCATTTATTTTCATTTATTTTCATTTATTTTCATTTATTTTCATTTATTTTCATTTATTTTCATTTATTTTCATTTATTTTCATTTATTTTCATTTATTTTCATTTATTTTCATTTATTTTCATTTATTTTCATTTATTTTCATTTATTTTCATTTATTTTCATTTATTTTCATTTATTTTCATTTATTTTCATTTATTTTCATTTATTTTCATTTATTTTCATTTATTTTCATTTATTTTCATTTATTTTCATTTATTTTTATTTATTTTAATTTATTTTCATTTATTTTCATTTATTTTCATTTATTTTCATTTATTTTCATTTATTTTCATTTATTTTCATTTATTTTCATTTATTTTCATTTATTTTCATTTATTTTCATTTATTTTCATTTATTTATATTGATTTACATTTATTTTCATTTATTTTCATTTATTTTCATTTATTTACATTTATTTTCATTTATTTTCATTTATTTTCATTTATTTTCATTTATTTTCATTTATTTTCATTTATTTTCATTTATTTTCATTTATTTTCATTTATTTTCATTTATTTTCATTTATTTTCATTTATTTACATTTATTTACATTTATTTTCATTTATTTTCATTTATTTTCATTTATTTACATTTATTTTCATTTATTTTCATTTATTTTCATTTATTTACATTTATTTTCATTTATTTTCATTTATTTTCATTTATTTTCATTTATTTTCATTTATTTTCATTTATTTTCATTTATTTTCATTTGTTTTCATTTATTTTCATTTATTTTCATTTATTTTCATTTATTTTCATTTATTTTCATTTATTTTCATTTATTTTCATTTATTTTCATTTATTTTCATTTATTTTCATTTATTTTCATTTATTTTCATTTATTTTCATTTATTTTCATTTATTTTCATTTATTTTCATTTATTTTCATTTATTTTCATTCATTTTCATTTATTTTCATTTATTTTCATTTATTTTCATTTATTTTCATTTATTTTCATTTATTTTCATTTATTTTCATTTATTTACATTTATTTTCATTTATTTTCATTTATTTTCATTTATTTTCATTTATTTTCATTTATTTTCATTTATTTTCATTTATTTTCATTTATTTTCATTTATTTTCATTTATTTTCATTTATTTTCATTTATTTTCATTTATTTTCATTTATTTCATTTATTTTCATTTATTTTCATTTATTTTCATTTATTTTCATTTATTTTCATTTATTTTCATTTATTTTCATTTATTTTCATTTATTTTCATTATTTTCATTTATTTTCATTTATTTTCATTTATTTTCATTTATTTTCATTTATTTTCATTTATTTCATTTATTTTCATTATTTTCATTTATTTTCATTTATTTTCATTTATTTCATTTATTTTCATTTATTTTCATTTATTTTCATTTATTTTCATTTATTTTCATTTATTTTCATTTATTTTCATTTATTTTCATTTATTTTCATTTATTTTCATTTATTTTCATTTATTTTCATTTATTTTCATTTATTTTCATTTATTTTCATTTATTTTCATTTATTTTCATTTATTTTAATTATTTTCATTTATTTTCATTTATTTTCATTTATTTTCATTTATTTTCATTTATTTTCATTTATTTTCATTTATTTTCATTAATTTTCATTTATTTTCATTTATTTTCATTTATTTTCATTTATTTTCATTTATTTTCATTTATTTTCATTTATTTTCATTTATTTTCATTTATTTTCATTTATTTTCATTTATTTTCATTTATTTTCATTTAATTTCATTTATTTTCATTTATTTTCATTTATTTTCATTTATTTTCATTTATTTTCATTTATTTTCATTTATTTTTATTTATTTTCATTTATTTTCATTTATTTTCATTTATTTTCATTTATTTTTATTTATTTTCATTTATTTTCATTTATTTTCATTTATTTTCATTTATTTTCATTTATTTTCATTATTTTCATTTATTTTCATTTATTTTCATTTATTTTCATTTATTTTCATTTATTTTCATTTATTTACATTTATTTTCATTAATTTTCATTTATTTTCATTTATTTTCATTTATTTTCATTTATTTTCATTTATTTTCATTTATTTTACATTTATTTTCATTTATTTTCATTTATTTTCATTTATTTTCATTTATTTTCATTTATTTTCATTTATTTTCATTTATTTTCATTTATTTTCATTTATTTTCATTTATTTTCATTTATTTTCATTTATTTTCATTTATTTTCATTTATTTTCATTATTTTCATTTATTTTCATTTATTTTCATTTATTTTCATTTATTTTCATTTATTTTCATTTATTTTCATTTATTTTCATTTATTTTCATTTATTTTCATTTATTTTCATTTATTTTCATTTATTTTCATTTATTTTCATTTATTTTTATTTATTTTAATTTATTTTCATTTATTTTCATTTATTTTCATTTATTTTCATTTATTTTCATTTATTTTCATTTATTTTCATTTATTTTCATTTATTTTCATTTATTTTCATTTATTTTCATTTATTTTCATTTATTTTCATTTATTTATATTGATTTACATTTATTTTCATTTATTTTCATTTATTTTCATTTATTTTCATTTATTTACATTTATTTTCATTTATTTTCATTTATTTTCATTTATTTTCATTTATTTTCATTTATTTTCATTATTCATTTATTTTCATTTATTTTCATTTATTTTCATTTATTTTCATTTATTTCATTTATTTTCATTTATTTTCATTATTTTCATTTATTTTCATTTATTTTCATTTATTTTCATTTATTTTCATTTATTTACATTTATTTCATTTATTTTCATTTATTTTCATTTATTTCATTTATTTTCATTTATTTTCATTTATTTTCATTTATTTCATTTATTTACATTTATTTTCATTTATTTTCATTTATTTTCATTTATTTTCATTTATTTTCATTTATTTTCATTTATTTTCATTTTTTTCATTTATTTTCATTTATTTTCATTTATTTTCATTTTATTTTCATTTATTTTCATTTATTTTCATTTATTTTCATTTATTTTCATTTATTTTCATTTATTTTCATTTATTTTCATTTATTTTCATTTATTTTCATTTATTTTCATTATTTCATTTATTTTCATTTCATTTTCATTTATTTTCATTTATTTTCATTTATTTTCATTTATTTTCATTTATTTTCATTTATTTTCATTTATTTTCATTTATTTTCATTTATTTTCATTTATTTTCATTTATTTTCATTTATTTTCATTTATTTTCATTTATTTTCATTTATTTTCATTTATTTTCATTTATTTTCATTTATTTTCATTTATTTTCATTTATTTTCATTTATTTTCGTTTATTTTCTTTATTTTCATTTATTTTCATTTATTTTCATTTATTTTCATTTATTTTCATTTATTTTCATTTATTTTCATTTATTTTCATTTATTTTCATTTATTTTCATTTATTTTCATTTATTTTCATTTATTTTCATTTATTTTCATTTATTTTCATTTATTTTCATTTATTTTCATTTATTTTCATTTATTTTCATTTATTTTCATTTATTTTCATTTATTTTCATTTATTTTCATTTATTTTAATTTATTTTCATTTATTTTCATTTATTTTCATTTATTTTCATTTATTTTCATTTATTTTCATTTATTTTCATTTATTTTCATTTATTTTCATTTATTTTCATTTATTTTCATTTATTTTCATTTATTTTCATTTATTTTCATTTATTTTCATTTATTTTCATTTATTTTCATTTATTTTCATTTATTTTCATTTATTTTCATTTATTTTCATTTATTTTCATTTATTTTCATTTATTTTCATTTATTTTCATTTATTTTCATTTATTTTCATTTATTTTCATTTATTTTTATTTATTTTCGTTTATTTTCTTTTATTTTCATTTATTTTCATTTATTTTCGTTTATTTTCATTTATTTTCGTTTATTTTCATTTATTTTCATTTATTTTCATTTATTTTCATTTATTTTCATTTATTTTGATTTATTTTCATTTATTTTCATTTATTTTCATTTATTTTCATTTATTTACATTTATTTTCATTTATTTTCATTTATTTTCATTTATTTTCATTTATTTTCATTTATTTTCATTTATTTTCATTTATTTACATTTATTTTCATTAATTTTCATTTATTTTCATTTATTTTCATTTATTTTCATTTATTTTCATTTATTTTCATTTATTTTCATTTATTTTCATTTATTTTCATTTATTTTCATTTATTTTCATTTATTTTCATTTATTTTCATTTATTTTCATTTATTTTCATTTATTTTCATTTATTTTCATTTATTTTCATTTATTTTCATTTATTTTCATTTATTTTCATTTATTTTCATTTATTTTCATTTATTTTCATTTATTTTCATTTATTTTCATTTATTTTCATTTATTTTCATTTATTTTCATTTATTTTCATTTATTTTCATTTATTTTCATTTATTTTCATTTATTTTCATTTATTTTCATTTATTTTCATTTATTTTCATTTGTTTTCATTTATTTTTTTTTATTTTCATTTATTTTCATTTATTTTCATTTATTTTCATTTATTTTCATTTATTTTCATTTATTTTCATTTATTTTCATTTATTTTCATTTATTTTCATTTATTGTCATTTATTTTCATTTATTTTCATTTATTTTCATTTATTTTCATTTATTTCATTTATTTCATTTATTTTCATTTATTTTCATTTATTTTCATTTATTTTCATTTATTTTCATTTATTTTCATTTATTTCATTTATTTTCATTTATTTTCATTTATTTTCATTTATTTTCATTTATTTTCATTTATTTTCATTTATTTTCATTTATTTTCATTTATTTTCATTTATTTTCATTTATTTTCATTTATTTTCATTTATTTTCATTTATTTTCATTTATTTTCATTTATTTTCATTTATTTTCATTTATTTTCATTTATTTTCATTTATTTCATTAATTTTCATTTATTTTCATTTATTTTCATTTATTTTCATTTATTTTCATTTATTTTCATTTATTTTCATTTATTTTCATTTATTTTCATTTATTTTCATTTATTTTCATTTATTTTCATTTATTTTCATTTATTTTCATTTATTTTCATTTATTTTCATTTATTTTCATTTATTTTCATTTATTTTCATTTATTTTCATTTATTTTCATTTATTTTCATTTATTTTCATTTATTTTCATTTATTTTCATTTATTTTCATTTATTTTCATTTATTTTCATTTATTTTCATTTATTTTCATTATTTTCATTTATTTTCATTTATTTTCATTTATTTTCATTTATTTTCATTTATTTTCATTTATTTTCATTTATTTTCATTTATTTTCATTTATTTTCATTTATTTTCAATTATTTTCATTTAATTTCATTTATTTTCATTTATTTTCATTTATTTTCATTTATTTTCATTTATTTTCAATTATTTTCATTTATTTTCATTTATTTTCATTTATTTTCATTTATTTTCATTTATTTTCATTTATTTTCATTTATTTTCATTTATTTTCATTTATTTTCATTTATTTTCATTTATTTTCATTTATTTTCATTTATTTTCATTTATTTTCATTTATTTTGATTTATTTTCATTTGTTTTCATTTATTTTCATTTATTTGCATTTGTTTGCATTTATTTGCATTTATTTGCATTTATTTTTATTTATTTGCATTTATTTGCATTTATTTGCATTTATTTTCATTTATTTTCATTTATTTTCATTTATTTTCATTTATTTTCATTTATTTTCATTTATTTTCATTTATTTTCATTTATTTTCATTTTTTTTCATTTATTTTCATTTATTTTCATTTATTTTCATTTATTTTCATTTATTTTCATTTATTTTCATTTATTTTCATTTATTTTCATTTATTTTCATTTATTTTCATTTATTTTTCATTTATTTTCATTTATTTTCATTTATTTTCATTTATTTTCATTTATTTTCATTATTTTCATTTATTTTCATTTATTTTCATTTATTTTCATTTATTTTCATTTATTTTCATTTATTTTCATTTATTTTCATTTATTTTCATTTATTTTCATTTATTTTCATTTATTTTCATTTATTTTCATTTATTTTCATTTATTTTCATTTATTTTCATTTATTTTCATTTATTTTCATTTATTTTCATTTATTTTCATTTATTTTCATTTATTTTCATTTATTTTCATTTATTTTCATTTATTTTCATTTATTTTCATTTATTTTCATTTATTTTCATTTATTTTCATTTATTTTCATTTATTTTCATTTATTTTCATTTATTTTCATTTATTTTCATTTATTTCATTTATTTTCATTTATTTTCATTTATTTTCATTTATTTTCATTTATTTTCATTTATTTTCATTTATTTTCATTTATTTTCATTTATTTTCATTTATTTTATTTATTTTCATTTATTTTCATTTATTTCATTTATTTTCATTTATTTTCATTTATTTTCATTTATTTTCATTTATTTTCATTTATTTTCATTTATTTTCATTTATTTTCATTTATTTTCATTTATTTTCATTTATTTTCATTTATTTTCATTATTTTCATTTATTTTCATTTATTTTCATTTATTTTCATTTATTTTCATTTATTTTCATTTATTTTCATTTATTTGCATTTATTTTCATTTATTTTCATTTATTTTCATTTATTTCATTTATTTTCATTTATTTTCATTTATTTTCATTTATTTTCATTTATTTTCATTTATTTTCTTTATTTTCATTTATTTTCATTTATTTTCATTTATTTTCATTTATTTTCATTTATTTTCATTTATTTTCATTTATTTTCATTTATTTTCATTTATTTTCATTTATTTCATTTATTTTCATTTATTTTCATTTATTTCATTTATTTTCATTTATTTTCATTTATTTTCATTTATTTTCATTTATTTTCATTTATTTTCATTTATTTTCATTTATTTTCATTTATTTTCATTTATTTTCATTTATTTTCATTTATTTTCATTTATTTTCATTTATTTTCATTTATTTTCATTATTTTCATTTATTTTCATTTATTTTCATTTATTTTCATTTATTTTCATTTATTTTCATTTATTTTCATTTATTTTCATTTATTTTCATTTATTTTCATTTATTTTCATTTATTTTCATTTATTTTCATTTATTTTCATTTATTTTCATTTATTTTCATTTATTTTCATTTATTTTCATTTATTTTCATTTATTTTCATTTATTTTCATTTATTTTCATTTATTTTCATTTATTTTCATTTATTTTCATTTATTTTCATTTATTTTCATTTATTTTCATTTATTTTCATTTATTTTCATTTATTTTCATTTATTTTCATTTATTTTCATTTATTTTCATTTATTTTCATTTATTTTCATTTATTTTCATTTATTTTCATTTATTTCATTTATTTTCATTTATTTTCATTTATTTTCATTTATTTTCATTTATTTTCATTTATTTTCATTTATTTTCATTTATTTTCATTTATTTTCATTTATTTTCATTTATTTTCATTTATTTTCATTTATTTTCATTTATTTTCATTTATTTTCATTTATTTTCATTTATTTTCATTTATTTTCATTTATTTTCATTTATTTTCATTTATTTTCATTTATTTTCATTTATTTTCATTTATTTTCATTTATTTCATTTATTTTCATTTATTTTCATTTATTTTCATTTATTTTCATTTATTTTCATTTATTTTCATTTATTTTCATTTATTTTCATTTATTTTCATTTATTTTCATTTATTTTCATTTATTTCATTTATTTCATTTATTTTCATTTATTTTCATTTATTTTCATTTATTTTCATTTATTTTCATTTATTTTCATTTATTTTCATTTATTTTCATTTATTTTCATTTATTTTCATTTATTTTCATTTATTTT
>CAUJLB010000110.1:5000-35428 GCA_963243735.1 Neocrepidodera transversa | reverse complement strand
TTTCATTTTAAACATTGCCAAAATATTTTATTTTGTCATATACCGATACCTGAATTTCAATCGAATATTTTACAATTGCAAATAAGTTAAATGGAAAGAGCGATTTTCGGTTGTATACCGTGCATATACAGTCGTTTCGGTCGAACATCAACTTATGTAAAAGCGGAAGCGACTCTTTTCGTAACCTAGGGTTTTCTCTTAACTTTTTTCTAATTTTTTTATTATCATTAATACGCACGATGTTGACGCACTTACTCGAGCGGGATGTTGACGCACGATGTTGATGCACGATGTTGACGCACGATGTTGATGCACGATGTTGACGCACGATGTTGATGCACGATGTTGACGCACTTACTCGGGCGGGATGTTGACGCACGATGTCATTTTGATTTTTTCTCATTTTTTTTTCTTTGCCGAAACAAGTGTTTTAACACTTATCGGTATTCAGCTTTAGCCCAATATAAAACATATGTTTTTAATTACTTTGTACTACCAATGTTCTGAATAAATAAAGCTTACATTATTATTATTATTATTATTATTATTATTTATTTTCATTGATTTTTATTTTCTATTCATTTATTTCGATGATTTATTCTCCATTTATTTTCATTGTTTTTATTTTTTTCTTGTATTTTCATTGATTTTCATTCATCTTCATTTGTTTTGATTTATTCTTATAAATTTTCGTTTATTTTCATTGATCTTATTTTTTTTTTCATGTATTTTCATTGATTTTCATTTATCTTCAGTCATTTTGATTTATCGTCATATATTTTCGTTTATTTTCATTGATTTTTATTTTTTATTCATTTTTTTTTAATTTTTAATATTACACTTGTATAGATTAAAAATTTTTTATTTTATCTGGGATTTTGATCTACTATTCGAAACGTAAAATAACCTAACCTAACCTAACCTGAGCTAACCCCACGTACTTTTCCCAAAACTGAGCTAACCCCACGTACTTTTCCCAAAACTGAGCTAACCCCACGTACTTTTCCCAAAACTGAGCTAACCCCACGTACTTTTCCCAAAACTGAGCTAACCCCACGTACTTTTCCCAAAACTGAGCTAACCCCACGTACTTTTCCCAAAACTGAGCTAACCCCACGTACTTTTCCCAAAACTGAGCTAACCCCACGTACTTTTCCCAAAACTGAGCTAACCCCACGTACTTTTCCCAAAACTGAGCTAACCCCACGTACTTTTCCCAAAACTGAGCTAACCCCACGTACTTTTCCCAAAACTGAGCTAACCCCACGTACTTTTCCCAAAACTGAGCTAACCCCACGTACTTTTCCCAAAACTGAGCTAACCCCACGTACTTTTCCCAAAACTGAGCTAACCCCACGTACTTTTCCCAAAACTGAGCTAACCCCACGTACTTTTCCCAAAACTGAGCTAACCCCACGTACTTTTCCCAAAACTGAGCTAACCCCACGTACTTTTCCCAAAACTGAGCTAACCCCACGTACTTTTCCCAAAACTGAGCTAACCCCACGTACTTTTCCCAAAACTGAGCTAACCCCACGTACTTTTCCCAAAACTGAGCTAACCCCACGTACTTTTCCCAAAACTGAGCTAACCCCACGTACTTTTCCCAAAACTGAGCTAACCCCACGTACTTTTCCCAAAACTGAGCTAACCCCACGTACTTTTCCCAAAACTGAGCTAACCCCACGTACTTTTCCCAAAACTGAGCTAACCCCACGTACTTTTCCCAAAACTGAGCTAACCCCACGTACTTTTCCCAAAACTGAGCTAACCCCACGTACTTTTCCCAAAACTGAGCTAACCCCACGTACTTTTCCCAAAACTGAGCTAACCCCACGTACTTTTCCCAAAACTGAGCTAACCCCACGTACTTTTCCCAAAACTGAGCTAACCCCACGTACTTTTCCCAAAACTGAGCTAACCCCACGTACTTTTCCCAAAACTGAGCTAACCCCACGTACTTTTCCCAAAACTGAGCTAACCCCACGTACTTTTCCCAAAACTGAGCTAACCCCACGTACTTTTCCCAAAACTGAGCTAACCCCACGTACTTTTCCCAAAACTGAGCTAACCCCACGTACTTTTCCCAAAACTGAGCTAACCCCACGTACTTTTCCCAAAACTGAGCTAACCCCACGTACTTTTCCCAAAACTGAGCTAACCCCACGTACTTTTCCCAAAACTGAGCTAACCCCACGTACTTTTCCCAAAACTGAGCTAACCCCACGTACTTTTCCCAAAACTGAGCTAACCCCACGTACTTTTCCCAAAACTGAGCTAACCCCACGTACTTTTCCCAAAACTGAGCTAACCCCACGTACTTTTCCCAAAACTGAGCTAACCCCACGTACTTTTCCCAAAACTGAGCTAACCCCACGTACTTTTCCCAAAACTGAGCTAACCCCACGTACTTTTCCCAAAACTGAGCTAACCCCACGTACTTTTCCCAAAACTGAGCTAACCCCACGTACTTTTCCCAAAACTGAGCTAACCCCACGTACTTTTCCCAAAACTGAGCTAACCCCACGTACTTTTCCCAAAACTGAGCTAACCCCACGTACTTTTCCCAAAACTGAGCTAACCCCACGTACTTTTCCCAAAACTGAGCTAACCCCACGTACTTTTCCCAAAACTGAGCTAACCCCACGTACTTTTCCCAAAACTGAGCTAACCCCACGTACTTTTCCCAAAACTGAGCTAACCCCACGTACTTTTCCCAAAACTGAGCTAACCCCACGTACTTTTCCCAAAACTGAGCTAACCCCACGTACTTTTCCCAAAACTGAGCTAACCCCACGTACTTTTCCCAAAACTGAGCTAACCCCACGTACTTTTCCCAAAACTGAGCTAACCCCACGTACTTTTCCCAAAACTGAGCTAACCCCACGTACTTTTCCCAAAACTGAGCTAACCCCACGTACTTTTCCCAAAACTGAGCTAACCCCACGTACTTTTCCCAAAACTGAGCTAACCCCACGTACTTTTCCCAAAACTGAGCTAACCCCACGTACTTTTCCCAAAACTGAGCTAACCCCACGTACTTTTCCCAAAACTGAGCTAACCCCACGTACTTTTCCCAAAACTGAGCTAACCCCACGTACTTTTCCCAAAACTGAGCTAACCCCACGTACTTTTCCCAAAACTGAGCTAACCCCACGTACTTTTCCCAAAACTGAGCTAACCCCACGTACTTTTCCCAAAACTGAGCTAACCCCACGTACTTTTCCCAAAACTGAGCTAACCCCACGTACTTTTCCCAAAACTGAGCTAACCCCACGTACTTTTCCCAAAACTGAGCTAACCCCACGTACTTTTCCCAAAACTGAGCTAACCCCACGTACTTTTCCCAAAACTGAGCTAACCCCACGTACTTTTCCCAAAACTGAGCTAACCCCACGTACTTTTCCCAAAACTGAGCTAACCCCACGTACTTTTCCCAAAACTGAGCTAACCCCACGTACTTTTCCCAAAACTGAGCTAACCCCACGTACTTTTCCCAAAACTGAGCTAACCCCACGTACTTTTCCCAAAACTGAGCTAACCCCACGTACTTTTCCCAAAACTGAGCTAACCCCACGTACTTTTCCCAAAACTGAGCTAACCCCACGTACTTTTCCCAAAACTGAGCTAACCCCACGTACTTTTCCCAAAACTGAGCTAACCCCACGTACTTTTCCCAAAACTGAGCTAACCCCACGTACTTTTCCCAAAACTGAGCTAACCCCACGTACTTTTCCCAAAACTGAGCTAACCCCACGTACTTTTCCCAAAACTGAGCTAACCCCACGTACTTTTCCCAAAACTGAGCTAACCCCACGTACTTTTCCCAAAACTGAGCTAACCCCACGTACTTTTCCCAAAACTGAGCTAACCCCACGTACTTTTCCCAAAACTGAGCTAACCCCACGTACTTTTCCCAAAACTGAGCTAACCCCACGTACTTTTCCCAAAACTGAGCTAACCCCACGTACTTTTCCCAAAACTGAGCTAACCCCACGTACTTTTCCCAAAACTGAGCTAACCCCACGTACTTTTCCCAAAACTGAGCTAACCCCACGTACTTTTCCCAAAACTGAGCTAACCCCACGTACTTTTCCCAAAACTGAGCTAACCCCACGTACTTTTCCCAAAACTGAGCTAACCCCACGTACTTTTCCCAAAACTGAGCTAACCCCACGTACTTTTCCCAAAACTGAGCTAACCCCACGTACTTTTCCCAAAACTGAGCTAACCCCACGTACTTTTCCCAAAACTGAGCTAACCCCACGTACTTTTCCCAAAACTGAGCTAACCCCACGTACTTTTCCCAAAACTGAGCTAACCCCACGTACTTTTCCCAAAACTGAGCTAACCCCACGTACTTTTCCCAAAACTGAGCTAACCCCACGTACTTTTCCCAAAACTGAGCTAACCCCACGTACTTTTCCCAAAACTGAGCTAACCCCACGTACTTTTCCCAAAACTGAGCTAACCCCACGTACTTTTCCCAAAACTGAGCTAACCCCACGTACTTTTCCCAAAACTGAGCTAACCCCACGTACTTTTCCCAAAACTGAGCTAACCCCACGTACTTTTCCCAAAACTGAGCTAACCCCACGTACTTTTCCCAAAACTGAGCTAACCCCACGTACTTTTCCCAAAACTGAGCTAACCCCACGTACTTTTCCCAAAACTGAGCTAACCCCACGTACTTTTCCCAAAACTGAGCTAACCCCACGTACTTTTCCCAAAACTGAGCTAACCCCACGTACTTTTCCCAAAACTGAGCTAACCCCACGTACTTTTCCCAAAACTGAGCTAACCCCACGTACTTTTCCCAAAACTGAGCTAACCCCACGTACTTTTCCCAAAACTGAGCTAACCCCACGTACTTTTCCCAAAACTGAGCTAACCCCACGTACTTTTCCCAAAACTGAGCTAACCCCACGTACTTTTCCCAAAACTGAGCTAACCCCACGTACTTTTCCCAAAACTGAGCTAACCCCACGTACTTTTCCCAAAACTGAGCTAACCCCACGTACTTTTCCCAAAACTGAGCTAACCCCACGTACTTTTCCCAAAACTGAGCTAACCCCACGTACTTTTCCCAAAACTGAGCTAACCCCACGTACTTTTCCCAAAACTGAGCTAACCCCACGTACTTTTCCCAAAACTGAGCTAACCCCACGTACTTTTCCCAAAACTGAGCTAACCCCACGTACTTTTCCCAAAACTGAGCTAACCCCACGTACTTTTCCCAAAACTGAGCTAACCCCACGTACTTTTCCCAAAACTGAGCTAACCCCACGTACTTTTCCCAAAACTGAGCTAACCCCACGTACTTTTCCCAAAACTGAGCTAACCCCACGTACTTTTCCCAAAACTGAGCTAACCCCACGTACTTTTCCCAAAACTGAGCTAACCCCACGTACTTTTCCCAAAACTGAGCTAACCCCACGTACTTTTCCCAAAACTGAGCTAACCCCACGTACTTTTCCCAAAACTGAGCTAACCCCACGTACTTTTCCCAAAACTGAGCTAACCCCACGTACTTTTCCCAAAACTGAGCTAACCCCACGTACTTTTCCCAAAACTGAGCTAACCCCACGTACTTTTCCCAAAACTGAGCTAACCCCACGTACTTTTCCCAAAACTGAGCTAACCCCACGTACTTTTCCCAAAACTGAGCTAACCCCACGTACTTTTCCCAAAACTGAGCTAACCCCACGTACTTTTCCCAAAACTGAGCTAACCCCACGTACTTTTCCCAAAACTGAGCTAACCCCACGTACTTTTCCCAAAACTGAGCTAACCCCACGTACTTTTCCCAAAACTGAGCTAACCCCACGTACTTTTCCCAAAACTGAGCTAACCCCACGTACTTTTCCCAAAACTGAGCTAACCCCACGTACTTTTCCCAAAACTGAGCTAACCCCACGTACTTTTCCCAAAACTGAGCTAACCCCACGTACTTTTCCCAAAACTGAGCTAACCCCACGTACTTTTCCCAAAACTGAGCTAACCCCACGTACTTTTCCCAAAACTGAGCTAACCCCACGTACTTTTCCCAAAACTGAGCTAACCCCACGTACTTTTCCCAAAACTGAGCTAACCCCACGTACTTTTCCCAAAACTGAGCTAACCCCACGTACTTTTCCCAAAACTGAGCTAACCCCACGTACTTTTCCCAAAACTGAGCTAACCCCACGTACTTTTCCCAAAACTGAGCTAACCCCACGTACTTTTCCCAAAACTGAGCTAACCCCACGTACTTTTCCCAAAACTGAGCTAACCCCACGTACTTTTCCCAAAACTGAGCTAACCCCACGTACTTTTCCCAAAACTGAGCTAACCCCACGTACTTTTCCCAAAACTGAGCTAACCCCACGTACTTTTCCCAAAACTGAGCTAACCCCACGTACTTTTCCCAAAACTGAGCTAACCCCACGTACTTTTCCCAAAACTGAGCTAACCCCACGTACTTTTCCCAAAACTGAGCTAACCCCACGTACTTTTCCCAAAACTGAGCTAACCCCACGTACTTTTCCCAAAACTGAGCTAACCCCACGTACTTTTCCCAAAACTGAGCTAACCCCACGTACTTTTCCCAAAACTGAGCTAACCCCACGTACTTTTCCCAAAACTGAGCTAACCCCACGTACTTTTCCCAAAACTGAGCTAACCCCACGTACTTTTCCCAAAACTGAGCTAACCCCACGTACTTTTCCCAAAACTGAGCTAACCCCACGTACTTTTCCCAAAACTGAGCTAACCCCACGTACTTTTCCCAAAACTGAGCTAACCCCACGTACTTTTCCCAAAACTGAGCTAACCCCACGTACTTTTCCCAAAACTGAGCTAACCCCACGTACTTTTCCCAAAACTGAGCTAACCCCACGTACTTTTCCCAAAACTGAGCTAACCCCACGTACTTTTCCCAAAACTGAGCTAACCCCACGTACTTTTCCCAAAACTGAGCTAACCCCACGTACTTTTCCCAAAACTGAGCTAACCCCACGTACTTTTCCCAAAACTGAGCTAACCCCACGTACTTTTCCCAAAACTGAGCTAACCCCACGTACTTTTCCCAAAACTGAGCTAACCCCACGTACTTTTCCCAAAACTGAGCTAACCCCACGTACTTTTCCCAAAACTGAGCTAACCCCACGTACTTTTCCCAAAACTGAGCTAACCCCACGTACTTTTCCCAAAACTGAGCTAACCCCACGTACTTTTCCCAAAACTGAGCTAACCCCACGTACTTTTCCCAAAACTGAGCTAACCCCACGTACTTTTCCCAAAACTGAGCTAACCCCACGTACTTTTCCCAAAACTGAGCTAACCCCACGTACTTTTCCCAAAACTGAGCTAACCCCACGTACTTTTCCCAAAACTGAGCTAACCCCACGTACTTTTCCCAAAACTGAGCTAACCCCACGTACTTTTCCCAAAACTGAGCTAACCCCACGTACTTTTCCCAAAACTGAGCTAACCCCACGTACTTTTCCCAAAACTGAGCTAACCCCACGTACTTTTCCCAAAACTGAGCTAACCCCACGTACTTTTCCCAAAACTGAGCTAACCCCACGTACTTTTCCCAAAACTGAGCTAACCCCACGTACTTTTCCCAAAACTGAGCTAACCCCACGTACTTTTCCCAAAACTGAGCTAACCCCACGTACTTTTCCCAAAACTGAGCTAACCCCACGTACTTTTCCCAAAACTGAGCTAACCCCACGTACTTTTCCCAAAACTGAGCTAACCCCACGTACTTTTCCCAAAACTGAGCTAACCCCACGTACTTTTCCCAAAACTGAGCTAACCCCACGTACTTTTCCCAAAACTGAGCTAACCCCACGTACTTTTCCCAAAACTGAGCTAACCCCACGTACTTTTCCCAAAACTGAGCTAACCCCACGTACTTTTCCCAAAACTGAGCTAACCCCACGTACTTTTCCCAAAACTGAGCTAACCCCACGTACTTTTCCCAAAACTGAGCTAACCCCACGTACTTTTCCCAAAACTGAGCTAACCCCACGTACTTTTCCCAAAACTGAGCTAACCCCACGTACTTTTCCCAAAACTGAGCTAACCCCACGTACTTTTCCCAAAACTGAGCTAACCCCACGTACTTTTCCCAAAACTGAGCTAACCCCACGTACTTTTCCCAAAACTGAGCTAACCCCACGTACTTTTCCCAAAACTGAGCTAACCCCACGTACTTTTCCCAAAACTGAGCTAACCCCACGTACTTTTCCCAAAACTGAGCTAACCCCACGTACTTTCCCAAAACTTTGACTCTCTTAAGGTACACTCATAAGTTTTAAGTATATAGAAAACGACAATTTGAAATTAGAGCTCGTTTCTATTTAATTATAAACCATTTTATATTCTGTATCTGCTTTCCACTTCAATGGGCAACTATTTCAAATTCGATTACGCGCGGGTAAACGGCGGGAGTAACTTTGACTCTCTTAAGGTACACTCATAAGTTTTAAGAATATAGAAAACGACAATTTGAAAAATTCGATTACGCGCGGGTAAACGGCGGGAGTAACTGTGACTCTCTTAAGGTACACTCATAAGTTTTAAGAATATAGAAAACGACAATTTGAAAAATTCGATTACGCGCGGGTAAACGGCGGGAGTAACTGTGACTCTCTTAAGGTACACTCATAAGTTTTAAGTATATAGAAAACGACAATTTGAAATTAGAGCTCGTTTCTATTTAATTATAAACCATTTTATATTCTGCATCTGCTTTCCACTTCAATTGGCAACTATTTCAAATTCGATTACGCGCGGGTAAACGGCGGGAGTAACTTTGACTCTCTTAAGGTACACTCATAAGTTTTAAGTATATAGAAAACGACAATTTGAAATTAGAGCTCGTTTCTATTTAATTATAAACCATTTTATATTCTGCATCTGCTTTCCACTTCAATGGGCAACTATTTCAAATTCGATTACGCGCGGGTAAACGGCGGGAGTAACTTTGACTCTCTTGAGGTACACTCATAAGTTTTAAGAATATAGAAAACGACATCTTGAAAAATTCGATTACGCGCGGGTAAACGGCGGGAGTAACTTTGACTCTTTTAAGGTACACTCATAAGTTTTAAGTATATAGAAAACGACAATTTGAAATTAGAGCTCGTTTCTATTTAATTATAAACCATTTTATATTCTGCATCTGCTTTCCACTTCAATGGGCAACTATTTCAAATTCGATTACGCGCGGGTAAACGGCGGGAGTAACTTTGACTCTCTTAAGGTACACTCATAAGTTTTAAGAATATAGAAAACGACAATTTGAAAAATTCGATTACGCGCGGGTAAACGGCGGGAGTAACTGTGACTCTCTTAAGGTACACTCATAAGTTTTAAGAATATAGAAAACGACAATTTGAAAAATTCGATTACGCGCGGGTAAACGGCGGGAGTAACTGTGACTCTCTTAAGGTACACTCATAAGTTTTAAGAATATAGAAAACGACAATTTGAAAAATTCGATTACGCGCGGGTAAACGGCGGGAGTAACTGTGACTCTCTTAAGGTACACTCATAAGTTTTAAGAATATAGAAAACGACAATTTGAAAAATTCGATTACGCGCGGGTAAACGGCGGGAGTAACTTTGACTCTTTTAAGGTACACTCATAAGTTTTAAGTATATAGAAAACGACAATTTGAAATTAGAGCTCGTTTCTATTTAATTATAAACCATTTTATATTCTGCATCTGCTTTCCACTTCAATGGGCAACTATTTCAAATTCGATTACGCGCGGGTAAACGGCGGGAGTAACTTTGACTCTCTTAAGGTACACTCATAAGTTTTAAGAATATAGAAAACGACAATTTGAAAAATTCGATTACGCGCGGGTAAACGGCGGGAGTAACTGTGACTCTCTTAAGGTACACTCATAAGTTTTAAGAATATAGAAAACGACAATTTGAAAAATTCGATTACGCGCGGGTAAACGGCGGGAGTAACTGTGACTCTCTTAAGGTACACTCATAAGTTTTAAGTATATAGAAAACGACAATTTGAAATTAGAGCTCGTTTCTATTTAATTATAAACCATTTTATATTCTGCATCTGCTTTCCACTTCAATTGGCAACTATTTCAAATTCGATTACGCGCGGGTAAACGGCGGGAGTAACTTTGACTCTCTTAAGGTACACTCATAAGTTTCAAGTATATAGAAAACGACAATTTGAAATTAGAGCTCGTTTCTATTTAATTATAAACCATTTTATATTCTGCATCTGCTTTCCACTTCAATGGGCAACTATTTCAAATTCGATTACGCGCGGGTAAACGGCGGGAGTAACTTTGACTCTCTTGAGGTACACTCATAAGTTTTAAGAATATAGAAAACGACATCTTGAAAAATTCGATTACGCGCGGGTAAACGGCGGGAGTAACTTTGACTCTTTTAAGGTACACTCATAAGTTTTAAGTATATAGAAAACGACAATTTGAAATTAGAGCTCGTTTCTATTTAATTATAAACCATTTTATATTCTGCATCTGCTTTCCACTTCAATGGGCAACTATTTCAAATTCGATTACGCGCGGGTAAACGGCGGGAGTAACTTTGACTCTCTTAAGGTACACTCATAAGTTTTAAGTATATAGAAAACGACAATTTGAAATTAGAGCTCGTTTCTATTTAATTATAAACCATTTTATATTCTGCATCTGCTTTCCACTTCAATTGGCAACTATTTCAAATTCGATTACGCGCGGGTAAACAGCGGGAGTAACTTTGACTCTCTTAAGGTACACTCATAAGTTTTAAGTATATAGAAAACGACAATTTGAAATTAGAGCTCGTTTCTATTTAATTATAAACCATTTTATATTCTGCATCTGCTTTCCACTTCAATGGGCAACTATTTCAAATTCGATTACGCGCGGGTAAACGGCGGGAGTAACTTTGACTCTCTTAAGGTACACTCATAAGTTTTAAGTATATAGAAAACGACAATTTGAAATTAGAGCTCGTTTCTATTTAATTATAAACCATTTTATATTCTGCATCTGCTTTCCACTTCAATTGGCAACTATTTCAAATTCGATTACGCGCGGGTAAACGGCGGGAGTAACTTTGACTCTCTTAAGGTACACTCATAAGTTTTAAGTATATAGAAAACGACAATTTGAAATTAGAGCTCGTTTCTATTTAATTATATACCATTTTATATTCTGCATCTGCTTTCCACTTCAATTGGCAACTATTTCAAATTCGATTACGCGCGGGTAAACGGCGGGAGTAACTTTGACTCTCTTAAGGTACACTCATAAGTTTTAAGTATATAGAAAACGACAATTTGAAATTAGAGCTCGTTTCTATTTAATTATAAACCATTTTATATTCTGCAACTGCTTTCCACTTCAATAGGCAACTATTTCAAATTCGATTACGCGCGGGAGCAACTGTGACTCTCTTAAGGTACACTCATAAGTTTTAATTTTAATTATCGTCCAGAGTTCAATCCTCAATATGAACAGATATCTTAAGACCGGTTGGACTTTAATGTCCATCGGGCACAAGCTCTTTTAAATAAAATAAACTACAAAATAAAGGTTTTGCAAAAAATGCCTTCGACAAATTACTAGGCAACGGCCATACCACACTGAAACCACCGGTTCTCGTCCGATCACCGCAGTTAAGCAGTGTTGGGCGCGGTTAGTACTTGGATGGGTGACCGCTTGGGAACACCGCGTGCCGTTGCCCAATCAACTTTTTTTCGTCTTCTTAGTTTTTTTGTTTGTTAATATTATTAACAATAATAATAATAATAATCTATTGCAATAAGTATGCCAACGAAAGGATCGGTATACGTATGAGTTTTTCCTTTTTATTAAAATTAAGACTGAACGGGAACGGGTAAATTTTGTAATAAAAATATAGCTAATAAATTAACATATATACAAACTTCTGTATACTAAAAAATATTTATCTACTGCAATTAATGTAACCTTATAATTTGTTATTGTTATAATAAAAGCATAGGTTACGATTGGATGTATTTGCGATCTCATATATAATAAATTTATTTGAATTATACATGAATCGCAAACGTTAGAGAAGTATTTAATTTTTGTTTTAAGTTTCTTGTTATTAATAAAAATGTATATATAAAATTCTTTCATTAAAAAAAAAGTTGTGGTTCTGAAAAGAACCTTTTGTTGTAATAATAAAAATAAGATATGGAACTCCATTATTTGGAACTTGTGTATTTGGTGACAGCTTTAGTGCCCTCACTAACAGCGTGCTTGGCCAATTCTCCAGGTAGCAAAAGACGAACAGCAGTTTGAATTTCTCTACTAGTAATAGTAGAACGTTTATTGTAATGAGCAAGTCGAGAAGCTTCGGCGGCAATACGTTCGAAAATATCATTTACAAAACTATTCATAATGCTCATTGCCTTACTGGAAATACCGGTATCTGGATGTACTTGTTTCAAAACTTTGTAAATATAGATGGCATAACTTTCCTTCCTCCTGCGCTTTTTTTTCTTATCGGCTTTAGAGATGTTCTTTTGCGCCTTACCGGCTTTTTTGGCAGCTTTTCCACTAGCTTTTGGCGGCATGACTTCACTTAACAAACAACTAAGAGATACTAACAGCTCAACGGACACTCACAGAATAACAATTCGGGCGTTTGCAACCGGTCTTTTATGAACTGCGCATCTTTTCCCATAGGCTCCGCCCATCGCTATAATACGGGTTCCGGCACTCTGATTGGCCATTACGAGTAGTATAAATAGGAAGGTAAACGAGTCCTGTATCATGTCGCAGTCGAGTCTTGGTGAGAAGTAGTCGATCTTCGGAACAAGTTGTCACGCTGTAAGCTGACAACAGATATTATTTCAGTGCAATACACTGCTAATATCAGCGTTCGAAATTGACGAAAAGCCCGGGACAAAACTAAGAAAGAGAGTACGCGTTTAACATCCTCTGTATATCGGATATACAGAGGGTTCTCGCGAATGTAGCCATAAAAAGCTACCGGTTGTGATAGTTTTTCGTCGAACAGTGCGGTTATTCAAAATAAATGCTGTGAAAAAGCATTTTAAATTCGAAAGTGTGCGTGTTTCCGTCGGAAAAGTGCGAAGACGAATTTTTTTTCCGTCGGCAAACGTATTAAGGACATTTATGCCTTAATAAATAAGTGCAAATTAGTGAAAAAGTTAAAATCAGTGACACCCCAGTGCTTCTAGAGCGGGTAAGTACGTGTGTTCACTATTAATATCTTTTTCAAAATCGAAAAGGACTCCCAAATTTAAATATTCATGTATTTTTTATACATTTCATAATCTATTGATCCATATATCTTTTACTACAGGAATTTTAATTTAAATATATACCTCCGTCCCCCAATGGGGGACAAACTTAAAAACCAAATGGCTCAGGGGGCTATCTCTCGTATCCCTGTCCAAAACAACAGTGATTTCAGTGAAAAAAGTGAAAAAAGTGAGAGAAATAAGAAGAGAATTAAAGACCTTGAGGAGGAAAACAATAAACTAAAAAAAGAGATTGAAGAACTCAACTCGAGACTACAAAGAATGGAAGAAATGGCAGCAAAAACCGCGAAAGACGCTGAAGCTAAATTAAACCAGATTACGGATTTATTATTAGAACAAAAAGCCCAACAAAAGAAGGATGAAAGACGTGAAAGCCGAGCGCTTTCCGTCGGAAGAAAAGGAAAAGCGAAAGAGGATGAAAGTCGAGCACTTTCTCCTGCTAGCCAAGCAAATTTAATAGATTTTGATGATTTCACAGTAGTGAACAACAAAAGAAACAAAAAAGACAGGAAAAGAAGTCTCGAGAAAACAATCTCCGATGAAGAAAATGTCGAAAAACCGGCCAAACAAAAAAATAAAAAAACCCAAGAAGAGATTAACAACCTAAAATCATTAAAATCGGTAAGTAATTATGAATTACCCACTAATGATAATGTTGATTTTCAGAAAAACCCCATTAAAGACAAATTACCAAACGACATCCAAATGGACAATTTGGAAATACCCAAGGTAAGTGAATCTTTAAAAAGTGGCACCTATGTTTTAAAAAGAAACAGCGGTGACATTTTTAGTACCCATACAAATAATATTAATTTAAACAATACATTAAATGAAACCACAAATGTAACAAATGCAAACGAAAATAAAAATTATGAATATCCGAAAGGAAAACGTCTTTTTACCGCCCCATCGGCCCCAATTGAGGTCGGAGGGAGCACTATGCCCCCCCAAGCCCCCAAAAAGATAGCCCCCCTAATTTTAAAATCGGTCTGTCACTGGAACAGACTGAAAGCGGGCCTAAAATCGAGAAACATAAACTTTGGCGACTGCGTTTTATCGCGAAATAAACAAAGCCTAAGAATTCATCCCACAACAGTGGAGGACCATCGTAAGATGGCCCACTACTTTTGTGAGATGAAAAACATTGACGAATCTATAAACTGGGTCGTGTTTGAGACGCCGGAGAGTAAAAACTCCAAAGTAGTTCTGAGAGGACTACCCCACGACACTCCGACAGATGAGATTAAGGCAGATCTCAAAGAACAAGGCATAGATGTCTTAAACATCTACGTTATGACCTCTCGCAGAGATAAAAAACCTCTTTCTCTGTTTTTAGTAGAAATACTAGAATCAGAAAAAGAGAAAATTATGAAAATCAACAGATGTGCCAGTATGGTAGTGTCTGTAGAAAATAAAAAGAAAAATCAACATGCGACCCAGTGTTACCAATGCCAAGGTTTCCATCACGCGCAGTCGTCATGTTATGTTAACCCACGCTGCGTCAGATGCGGAGAAGGTCATAGGGCCGCGGACTGCCCACGCCCAAAAAACACAAAAGCGACTTGCGCTAACTGCCGTGGCGAACACCCGGCAAACTATAGAGGCTGCCCCAATATGCCCCGTATCGGGTCAAATATCATGCCCCGTAACGGGTCATATGCGAACGCCACTAAAAATGTCGCCCCAGCGCCGCAATACAAGCCCGCCGCCGCCGCCACTTTGGCCGCCGCCGCCGCACCCGCAACCGCCAACCCTATGGCCTTTAATTTTTCAGCGATGGATAAATCGCAGATTTTAGGGCTCTTACAGTCCCTCGCCGCTCATTTACTTAACTAAGGTAAAATAAAAAGACTTCTGACTTTGATTATGATCGCAAAAATTTTTTCTTTAAAATTTTATCCAAATCACAAACTACCGTAGCATTTACAGAACTAGTTTTAAAAGTTCCGCAATTTTTAAAGATCGCCTCTTGGAACTCGGGAGGGGTAAAAATAAATAAAAATCTACTATTTGAGTTAATAGAAAGGGAGGGTTTCGACATAATTGCCCTTCAGGAAACAAAATTAAATGAGGACGATAAATTCAAACTAGCTGGATATAGTATCTACAGAAATAAATTCAGACCAAATTCAGGGGGAACTGCAATTATGATAAAAAATTGCATCGATCATCATTGTTTAAATACTCCAGCTGGATTTACAACACTTGAAGCGACATTAATCAAAGTCAGAACCTCTTACGGATTTATTAAAATAGGGTCGGTATACGTTAGACCTAACGAGCGTCTAGTAATGCACGAATTTGAGGAATTATTGACAACAAACAACACGGTTTTAATAGGGGATCTAAACGCCAAATCGCAAGTGTGGAATAGCTTCCAAGAAAACACGAAAGGGCGCCAGTTACTAAATTACTTCGCCGACAATCCGGATTGTCACGCCATCGGCCCCGCGACGCCGACACACTATCCAGGAAATCTAAATCAGCGCCCCGACGTATTAGATATAGCGGTCATGAATGATGTAAATTTCAACACAGAAATTTATACTATTCATGAAACAGGTGAAGGACATGCGCCGGTAGTCCTAGAAATAGGGGAAGGAAATCCGGTAGATAATACATATACAACAAGGAAAACAAACTGGCTCGCATTTAAACGCGGGGTAGGTCATGCGATCGGTCCAATTCCGAGAATTGAAAGCGCCGCGGAATTAGACCACGAAGTGGAAAAATTCGAAGCGGCAATAAAAACAACTATAGACAGTTGCACTAAAACCAAAACCCGGGTCAGACACGGTACTTTCTCGGAAATTGGAGACGATCTAAAAAACCTAATCAGCGAAAAAAATCGAGCTCAGCGACGCGCAAAAAGAACGCGCGACATAGGTGACAAACGAACGGCCTCTCAACTGAAAGAACAAGTCCAAGAACAGCTGAAAGAACATCGAAGGAAAAATTGGGAAAAGTGGATTAACGAGCTTAACCCACAAGAGGCGGCCTTATGGAATCTCTCAAAAATTCTAAGGCAGGACAGGAAACCGGTCCCACCTTTACACGGCGAGAATGGTATGGCACACACAGCCGAAGAAAAAGCCGAGGCGTTTAAAACAACGCTCGAGAGGGAATTCCGACTAAACGAGCACGAGGACGAAGACATGGACTTCAGCGACGAAGTCGAGAGAGACGTTCGAAACTATATTCGCCGCCCAACAAATCCTGACTTGCTTTTACCCCACACTTCACCAGCAGAAGTGAGGGATTTAATCAAGTTTGCGTCTGCAAAAAAAGCGCCCGGGTGCGACCAAATAACAAACAGAGCGCTTAAAAATCTACCGGATAAAGCTATCACGTTCCTAACCACACTAATAAATGCGATACTACGATTTAAACACTTTCCAAAGCGTTGGAAAAAAGCGGACGTAATAATGATCCAAAAACCAAACAAAGATCGCACTTTTCCACAAAACTACAGACCGATAAGCTTGCTACCAGCAATGAGTAAAATCGCGGAAAGAGTCATTTTAAAACGCCTCAAGGAGGAAACAGATGCATTAAATATCATACCGGCTGAACAATTCGGCTTCCGTGCTGAACACTGTACGGAGACGCAGGTCCTTAGACTGGTTGAGTTTGCAACCCAAGGGTTCAATCACAGGCAGTCGACGGGAGCTGTGTTTCTGGATGTTAGTAAAGCATTCGACAGGGTTTGGCACGAGGGCCTAATATACAAAATGATGGAGATCGGATACTCGACACCACTTATTAAATTAATCCACTCCTTTTTAAGAAACCGATCCTTCAGAGTCAAAATGGGACACATCCTATCAGACTATGGAGCATTGGAAGCAGGCGTGCCCCAAGGCGCAGTACTATCCCCCCAATTATATAACATCTTCACCGCGGATATACCCCGATCTCCACATACTATGCTCAGCCTGTATGCAGATGACACAACAATCGCTTCACGAAATGCTTGGCCTCACCAAATTGTAAATCACCTACAGAACCACCTCGACACTCTAGAGGAATGGTTCATCAGGTGGAAAATTGCGATCAATGCGGACAAAACCAAAGCAATATTCCTCAAAAAGCGGAAACATGTCCCTAACGGCGAAATAAACGTATTCGGACAAAACACACCTTGGGAACCAACGGTGAAATATCTAGGAGTCACTCTAGACGCGGGTCTAACGTTTACCAAACATGTAAGCACGATTGTGAGTAAAACCAAACAAGCCAGAGCTCGCCTCTCCCCCCTCATAGGGAGGAGAAGCAAGCTAGACATAAAAACTAAACTAAGATTAATTAACTCAATCATAATGCCATTAATTACATACGCCTCCCTCGCATGGGGCCAAACGAGTAGAACGAATAGATCCAAACTCCAAAGTCAGCAAAATATCTGTTTACGGGCGGCCACAAACCTACCATGGTATGTGGCTAACCGTTGGATATTCGAGAGTCTAAAATCCACCAGGATTTTAGACACTTTGAATAACCGGGCAGAACGGATATTCGGCGACCTGCGGACACACCCAAATATAGAGCTAAGGGAGCTCCTAGACTACGATAGTGAAAACCACGGGAAACATGCGAGGCCGAGAAGGCAACTATCGCGAGAGTAAAGTTGGTTTTACTCACAATCAGCACCACGACGCAAAAATTACCCCGCCGCAAGGAGCGGCAAAAGGTTTCTGAACCTGTGTGCAAAAAAAAAAAAATCAGCCAGTACAGGCTTGTACTGGCACCAAAGGACCTGGTCCAACAAAAAAAATATAAAAATAAAAAAGGAGCTTGCTCCACCAAAAAAAAAAAATACAAAAAAAAAACAAAAATCGGAGTTTTCTCCACCAAAAAAATTCTTAGTTTCAGGAACCAACACAAGTAAGTAGAGTTCGATTCAATATCTACACATATTATTTTTTAATAGTTATGTTCTAGGTCCAGGACGAGCTCTACAGCGAAGACACGACAAGACAAACAAACATACCAAACGCGACAGAACACAACACGACGACAATAGGGATAGAGGCCTCGGTCGTCCCATCACTACAATCAGACGGCAAGCTAGGCATCCACCAATGCCCTTTGGGGTGGAACACGGCGCATCTGGGAAGTAGCAGGGCCACGGTGGTGTTTTTAGTGGGTATGCGCCGAAAGGCGAGAGCCCCACACTACCTTCCTCACGGAAGGTGTTCATAAGGCGAATTTTCACCACCAACCAAAAAAAAAAAAAAAAAAAAAAAAAAAAAAACCTGGGTTATCATTTCACAAGTTCGTGTGCTTCGTGTTTGTTGTACGAATTATTAAAACTTAAATTAATAATGTCTGGACGTGGTAAAGGTGGCAAAGTTAAGGGAAAGGCAAAGTCTCGTTCCAACCGAGCGGGATTACAATTTCCAGTAGGACGTATACATCGTTTGTTGAGAAAAGGAAATTATGCCGAAAGAGTAGGAGCCGGTGCGCCGGTTTATTTAGCAGCAGTTATGGAATATTTGGCAGCTGAAGTACTTGAATTGGCGGGTAACGCTGCACGTGATAACAAGAAAACTCGTATTATACCTAGACATCTACAGTTGGCAATAAGAAACGACGAGGAATTAAATAAGCTGCTTTCTGGTGTCACTATCGCACAGGGTGGTGTTTTGCCAAACATCCAAGCTGTTCTTTTGCCCAAGAAGACAGAGAAGAAAGCCTAATTCATTTGTATATTTTTTTTTACATAACAACCCGGTCCTTTTCAGGACCACAATTTTTTTTATTAATGAAAGAATTACCAAGTAATGAACATTACGAAAAAGAAAACATAAAAAAATGTGTTTTATATTTTTCTCTTACATTACGAAAAAAACAAAAATTAAAAAGGTGTGTTTTATATTTATCTCTTATTATTTATAATAATGAAAGTATTACCAAGTAATAAACATTACGAAAAAGAAAACAAAAAAATAAAGGTGTGTATTTATCTCTTATCTGCTATGTCGATACAGAATTAAAAAAAAATTAGGTGCGAACATTACAAAACATTTATTAATATGCGTGTAAATTAATTTAATAAGATCTTTTAATGTGTCGAATGGAACAAAAATGTAAACGCACAGATTTACAAAAATCTATGATGTAAAAGTGTAATAACTGGGTATTGCTGGAAAAAGAAAAGCATAATTCTATTTTTCGTAAAAAAATTTGTGGTTCTGAAAAGAACCGTTTTATTAGGGTTTTTGTAAAAATATTTAGAATAGCGGTAAATTAACCTCCGAAACCGTACAATGTACGCCCTTGACGTTTCAAAGCGTACACTACATCCATGGCGGTGACGGTTTTCCTCTTGGCATGTTCGGTGTAAGTGACTGCATCTCTAATGACGTTTTCCAAAAATACTTTCAAAACTCCTCGAGTTTCTTCATATATTAATCCCGATATACGTTTCACACCACCTCGACGCGCCAATCTTCTAATTGCGGGCTTAGTAATACCTTGGATATTATCACGCAAAACTTTTCTATGACGTTTGGCACCACCTTTGCCTAAACCTTTTCCTCCTTTACCACGTCCAGTCATTTTGAATAAAAAATAGTAGAAGTAGTAGTAGTAGTAGTAGTAGTAGTAACACTTCTCACAGTCTTTGCAGTGAAACTGATCATTTTTGAAAACGAACGGCGAGTTTTGTTAACATTTTTAAGCCCCGCCCCATTAAATACGTGTCGACCAATTACGAGGCAGCTCTGGGCAGAGAGGTTATATATACGAGAAGCATCGCGCGTAAAATATTCAGTTCCATTGTTTATGTTGTGACGATAACGTTCTTGAATTAGCGTAAATAATAGCGTAATATGGCTCGTACCAAGCAAACGGCACGTAAATCTACCGGAGGCAAAGCTCCAAGAAAACAACTAGCAACAAAGGCTGCACGTAAAAGTGCACCGGCTACCGGTGGTGTGAAGAAACCTCATCGTTATAGGCCAGGAACGGTAGCTCTTCGTGAAATTCGTCGTTACCAAAAGAGTACTGAATTGTTGATAAGAAAATTACCTTTCCAACGGTTAGTTCGTGAAATAGCGCAAGATTTTAAAACCGATTTACGTTTCCAAAGTTCCGCAGTAATGGCGCTTCAAGAAGCTAGTGAAGCTTACTTGGTAGGCCTTTTCGAAGATACAAACTTGTGTGCTATTCACGCCAAGCGAGTGACAATTATGCCAAAAGATATTCAATTGGCGCGAAGAATTCGCGGAGAACGTGCTTAAATTAGTGCAAATTTCAAATAAGACAAAAAAAAAAACCGGTTCTTTTCAGAACCACAACTATTTTTCATAAATAATAGAATTTTGTACATTTTTTTTCATACAGCAAAAAGAAATAAAAATAAATTTTTACATAATAAATATATAGTACTCGTATACGAAGAAAAAAGAAATAATAAATATAATGGCCCTATGTTATTACTTTTTAATCGGAACGTTAATTGACGTAAAAAGAAATGTAATGGTTTAATATATCCCCATTACGATCACTAATTGGGTGTAGTTAATTTGGAATTTTTAATCTTTTAATTCTATCAAAATTAAAAAAATGTTTGTGGCCCTGAAAAGGGCCATTTGTTTGCTATAATTTTTTGCACTTAATAAAGTTTGTCCTAAATTTATTTCTTCTTTTTTGGAGAAGCGGCTTTTCTCGCTTTCGGTGAACTTGCGGCTTTTGCAGTTTTAGGTTTCGGTGCTTTCGGTTTTTTAGTTGGACCGGCCCTATTAGATTTTTTGGCTTTTGTTGGGGTTTTAGCTTTTGCGGGCGAAGCACCCGCTCCAACAGATGCAGATGTTTTTGTAACAACCGATTTTTTGTCGTCTTTTTTCGCTTTCGTAACCTTCTTTTCTACTGCTGGTGATTTCTTTGCTTTCGTAGATTTTTTAGCCGCTTTCGCTTTCTCTCCAGTAGCTACACTGCGTTTTGCAGTTGCTGCTTTTTTAGTTTTTCCCGCTTTTTTCTTGTCGCTTGCACTGGGCTTCGCCGAACCGGAAGCCGCCGTCGAAGCCAATTTGAAAGAGCCAGATGCACCTTTACCTTTAGTTTGTACCAAAGATCCCGAAGCAACGGAAGCCTTCAAATATTTCTTGATGAATGGAGCAACTTTTTCGGCATCTACCTTATAATTGGCGGCAATATATTTTTTGATGGCTTGAAGTGATGATCCTCCGCGTTCTTTTAAACCTTTAATCGCGTTGTTTACCATCTCAGAAGTTGGCGGATGAGAGGGCTTACTTCTGGGATTTTTCGTTTTTTTCTCCTTTTTCGGAGACGACGCTTGAGGAGAACTAGCGGCTGCGGTCGCCGATGCAGCTGAATTTTGATTATCCGTATCTGCCATTTTTTTAAAATATTTAGAGAAAAAAAATATGACGACTTAATCACTCGAACACACTATAATATATTACTATCGTATTTCGAATAATAATAATAAACAAACACTTTCGTGTATTTCAAAAAAGCGTTCGGATCCCACTGATTTTGGTCGGACGGAAGACTGAACGGTTGTACTTGAAATTTAAATGTGGCTGTGCAGCTCGTGGAAATTTTACATTTTTGAATCTTTATCTTGATTCTGAGCTTTTGAAAATCAATTTTGTAAGTAAATTATAATCGCAAATGATTGTATGTACTTACGGTTATATTTTGCATCATTTAACAGTCTACGATCTAACGAGTTGTGCCGTCAAAGTCGCGACAAAAAAAAAGTGTGTGACGAATCTGCTCGATTCTTTACACTTTAATTAAAAAATGTAAGACTTTGACGAAGCGATGTGTTTCTTTGACAGTAAATTAATAAGTCGCAACTTTCTTTTCAACTAAAATCGTAAAATAAATCGTCCAATAAATTGCGTTAGGTAATTACAATCGTTTGTAACAAGCCTTGTCTACTCCATGTGTTGCTTATCAAGAACATACGAAACTCTCCTAGCGGTAGGAAGATTATTACATTAAATGATTTTTCTTAAAAATTTGTCACAAACAACAGCTCTTTTCAGTCAGATTCATTAATATTTAAGATTTTCTAAAATTTGAGCCATTTATATCGTTGAAAAATCCATTTGAAGTACTTGTGTTTCATTTCAATTCTTTTCTTAACCGAATTTGTTACGCAGCAAATTAAAATCGCTTATCTAATAGTTATCACGATAATGCTTCATTGGTAAATAAAAATTTGTGCTTCAATGTATATTCCTCATTTTGAACAAATATACACATAAAATTTATTGAGAATACCCCTATATTAATAACGTTAATTAAAAGTGTTTTGTGGAAAAATTGACTTTTCTTCAAATATATCACGTACAAAGGCAATTGCACCTTAATTGACTAGTTGCAAAGGTTCAAAAAAGCAATTAAATCGACAGGATTGATTCACGTCAGTCTCCTGTCGAAAATCGATTTATTTGTATTTCTTTCTATTCGATAAGTCCAATGAGTGTTTCTCCTAACTTTCGCCAAGAAACTGAAAACTTGCGACAGCAGAAAACAAACTATCGAACCGCCGTCCGAGCTCTTTCAGGCGATCTGATGAGCATACGATCTACGTTATTGTTGTGAAAAAAAAATTATAAAAAATTATCGTTACCTCCTCACTTTCGTTAAGAATCGTGAGACAGCGAGGAAACGAGACGTTCGGAAGTATTCATGGAATACAACTGAATTTCGTCTACGACCGGCGGTCGGGCTCATTCAATGTTTTCTTCACACTTTCGTTATAAAAAAAAATGCAATTTTCTACTTCCGTCAAGACATTGAACGACATTTGCGACAACAGAAAAACCAACTATCGAATAGTAGATTAATCCTTACTACGATCGCGTTAAGTTTTAACTTTTTATCCTAACTTTCGTTATTTCAGCATCAACGATTTTTGTTTTTTTTAATTGTGATATTATTGCAAATGATATATTCCTTTATTTTTGAAAAAAAAATCTTTGTTAAAATAAAAAAAATCGGTCTCCTTACTTTCGTTAAGAAATTTTAATCTTGCTATTATGACATGAAAACGAACGACGGAACCGCCACATAAGCCTTTTCCACCGATCCGTAGAGCGTACGGTCCATGATCGCGTTAGTTTCAATGTTTCTCCTCACTTTCGTTATTTAAGTGGCATAAATTTTAATTTCAATCTTCATTTTAACGGAAAGTCTTCTTTATAAAAATTTTCAATTTATGGAAAAAAATTGGACAATTTATCGTTTTCTCCGTACTTTCGTTAAGAATCGTGAGGACGGATTCATCGAGCGATCATTGCAACCGCATTCTGCCTCCTACGGCTGGCGATCGCGCTCGTTGAATGCTTTCTCCACACTTTCGTTAAATTTAGTATCACATATTTTGGACCAAATTACGAATTTAATGTTACGTCGCAGTGATGTGTTATTCTTGATTTTTGTTTAAAAAAAATCTTTGTATGAAATTAAAAAAAAATCGTTTCTCCTTACTTTCGCCAAGAAATTTACATCTTGCCATTATAACATGGAGACGAACGACGGAACCGCCCCATAAGCTTTTCCACCGATCCGTAGAGCGTACGGTCCAAGATCGCCCAAGGTTCAAATCATTCTCCTTACTTTCGTTATTGAAGTGGCATAAATTCAAGTTTAAATCTTGATTTTATTGGAAAGTCGCATTAATGCGGTATTCTTTTTGGAATTTTTTAATTTATGAAAAAAATAGGACAATTTATCGTTTTCTCCGTACTTTCGATAAGAATCGTGAGACAGTGAGGAGACGACCGATCGGAAGGATTCATCGAGCGATCATTGCAACCGCATTCTGCCTCCTACGGCTGGCGATCGCGCTCGTTGAATGCTTTCTCCACACTTTCGTTAAATTTAGTATCACATATTTTGGACCAAATTACGAATTTAATGTTACGTCGCAGTGATGTGTTATTCTTGATTTTTGTTTAAAAAAAAATCTTTGTATGAAATTAAAAAAAATCGTTTCTCCTTACTTTCGCCAAGAAATTTACATCTTGCCATTATAACATGAAAACGAACGACGGAACCGCCCCATAAGCTTTTCCACCGATCCGTAGAGCGTACGGTCCAAGATCGCCCAAGGTTCAAATCATTCTCCTTACTTTCGTTATTGAAGTGGCATAAATTCAAGTTTAAATCTTGATTTTATCGGAAAGTCGCATTAATGCGGTTTTCTTTTTAGAATTTTTTTAATTTATGAAAAAAATAGGACAATTTATCGTTTTCTCCGTACTTTCGATAAGAATCGTGAGACAGTGAGGAGACGACCGATCGGAAGGATTCATCGAGCGATCATTGCAACCGCATTCTGCCTCCTACGGCTGGCGATCGCGCTCGTTGAATGCTTTCTCCACACTTTCGTTAAATTTAGTATCACATATTTTGGACCAAATTACGAATTTAATGTTACGTCGCAGTGATGTGTTATTCTTGATTTTTGTTTAAAAAAAAATCTTTGTATGAAATTAAAAAAAATCGTTTCTCCTTACTTTCGCCAAGAAATTTACATCTTGCCATTATAACATGAAAACGAACGACGGAACCGCCCCATAAGCTTTTCCACCGATCCGTAGAGCGTACGGTCCAAGATCGCCCAAGGTTCAAATCATTCTCCTTACTTTCGTTATTGAAGTGGCATAAATTCAAGTTTAAATCTTGATTTTATCGGAAAGTCGCATTAATGCGGTTTTCTTTTTAGAATTTTTTTAATTTATGAAAAAAATAGGACAATTTATCGTTTCTCCGTACTTTCGATAAGAATCGTGAGACAGTGAGGAGACGACCGATCGGAAGGATTCATCGAGCGATCATTGCAACCGCATTCTGCCTCCTACGGCTGGCGATCGCGCTCGTTCAATGCTTTCTCCACACTTTCGTTATATTTAGTATCACATATTTTAGACCAAATTACGAATTTAATGTTACGTCGCATTTATTTCTTATTCATGATTTTTTGTTTTTAAAAAATCTTTGTTAAAAATAAAAAAAATCGTTTCTCCTTACTTTCGCCAAGAAATTTACATCTTGCCATTATAACATGAAAACGAACGACGGAACCGCCCCATAAGCTTTTCCACCGATCCGTAGAGCGTACGGTCCAAGATCGCGCAAGGGTCAAATTATTCTCCTTACTTTCTTTATTCAAGTGGCATAAATTCAAGTTTAAATCTTGATTTTGGAGGAAAGTCGCATTAATGCGGTACTCTTAATGGAATTTTTCCAATTTATGAAAAAAAATTGGACAATTTATCGTTTCTCCGTACTTTCGTTAAGAATCGTGAGGAAACGACCGATCGGAAGGATTCATCGAGCGATCATTGCAACCGCATTCTGCCTCCTACGGCTGGCGATCGCGCTCGTTCAATGCTTTCTCCACACTTTCGTTATATTAAGTATCACATATTTTAGACCAATTTACGAATTTAATGTTACGTCGCATTTATTTCTTATTCATGATTTTTTGTTTTTAAAAAATCTTTGTTAAAAATAAAAAAAAATCGTTTCCCCTTACTTTCGCAAAGAAATTTAAATCTTGCTATTATTATATGAAAACGAACGACGGAACCGCCTCATAAGCTTTTTCCACCGATCCGTAGAGCGTACGGTCCAAGATCGCGCAAGGGTCAAATCATTCTCCTTACTTTCGTTACTGAAGTGGCATAAATTCAAGTTTAAATCTTGATTTTATCGGAAAGTCGCATTAATGCGGTACTCTTAATGGAATTTTTCCAATTTATGGAAAAAAATTGGACAATTTATCGTTTTCTCCGTACTTTCGTTAAGAATCGTGAGACCGCTAGGACGGATTCATCGAGCGATCATTGCAGCCGCATTCTGCCTCCTACGGCTGGCGATCGCGCTCGTCCAATGCTTACTCCACACTTTTGGAATTGGAAATAAATCAATTCTCCTTACTTTCATCATCAAATACAATATCCGAACGACAATTTTAGGATTCGGAGAATAAGATGAATGGGTGATTATAATTTATTAAATTCGTCGACGAAACTTTGTTTACGGTCGGCGATCGTGCTCGTTTAACGTTTTCTCCCAACTTTCGTTAATTTAATTTTGTTGTTTTTTTTTTCCTCTATTTTTCGTCGATTTCATTATCTATCATTCTGGATTTTTTTTTTGATTAACTTTTCGTTGTCCCAAAACTTTCAATGTACAGTCCACATTCGCTTCGTCGTTGCTAACACTTTTCTCTACACTTTCTTAAACAAAACCGTTTAATCAATTTCCATAATTACGACGCTTATTTAAAAAACTTTAAGAGGAAATCGGTAATTTGATGCACATTTTTGAAAATAACCCAACAAAAAAATGTCATAGTAAAAAACCACGCAGCCGCTTATTTTCTTGGTAATAGAAATGCGCCATTGGTGTACGTAAGTATATGGCTTGCTCCCAGGATACTTGCCGATATATGTGAGGAGGCGACACGACAGCTACTGGTCTGGCTACAAGGCTGTCTGGTGTTGTCGGCGTTCATCTCTTCGCACCGTGGCCACCAAACCGACGTACGATGTCGTTTAGTTATTCACGTAACTTATCCGATATCGTATTGTGTTTTTTTCGGAGTAGACTTATACTTTTCTACGGTTACGACGTTAATATGTGTGTATTTCAAGTACCTGTGTGGTGCGTTCAAATGTGTGTATATATACGTGTAATCGAAACGGTACAAAAGAGAAATATAATATAATTTTCTTCGCCGTTTTGGTTTATATACGAAAATATGCGCGCTCGAACGCGTTTCAAGTATAAATATACCGTATTCTTGTTAAACCCCCGTAGATAGTACGTATAAGGGCAGCTTTATGTCGTCACGGTTTTTTCTACATGTCACAGCGAGATCGCGGATTAAGCGAACGTTTAACGTGAAGCCATCCATATGCGATCAACCAAATTATATTTTCGTGACTCCGTCATGAAAAATTTAATTTTGCGACAACTCTCCTCTTTCCGAGCGAGAATTTATTATTTATAATAAACGAAACGATTCTTTCGAAGACACCGTGTCGCTTTCAATCTAGCGAAGGGTCGAGAGAATGTCGAATTTTTTTGCCGGTCGGCGGAAATATGTGTAGACACAGATACGTCGCCGTCGTGTATACGGTATAATTTCTCGAAAATTTTCCGTTACATACACAGGCGCATGTACTACTATACATATAAAATCGTCGGCCCGGAAGTTTTTAGTGTGATAATATTACACAGAGAAAAATAAACACGCGCAAATCGCTGTAAATATTATACTCTCTGTTATATATATATCATAAATACTTTTTTTTTCGTAACGCGTGGCGTTTGGGAAGTTTATCTTTCGTAAAACGCACTTAAAAAACACGCACGATAGAAAGACATTATGATAGAGATGTTATATATATAAATAGTAATCTGTCTCGTGTCTCTGGAATATTTTTTTTTGCGTTTACTCGTAAAAATAATATATATAAACTGGAGGAGACTGATGTTTTAATAAATATCTCTATTATTCTCTTTCGAATATTAGAAAATTTTTAAACAACAGCTCCCTGGTTGATCCTGCCAGTAGTCATATGCTTGTCTCAAAGATTAAGCCATGCATGTCTCAGTACAAGCCAAATTAAGGTGAAACCGCGAAAGGCTCATTAAATCAGTTATGGTTCCTTAGATCGTACCCACATTTACTTGGATAACTGTGGTAATTCTAGAGCTAATACATGCAAACAGAGCTCCGACCGGAGACGGAAGGAGCGCTTTTATTAGATCAAAACCAATCGGTGGCGGGCTTGCTCGTCATCGTAATACTTGGTGACTCTGAATAACTTTACGCTGATCGCACGGTCTCGCACCGGCGACGCATCTTTCAAATGTCTGCCTTATCAACTGTCGATGGTAGGTTCTGCGCCTACCATGGTTGTAACGGGTAACGGGGAATCAGGGTTCGATTCCGGAGAGGGAGCCTGAGAAACGGCTACCACATCCAAGGAAGGCAGCAGGCGCGCAAATTACCCACTCCGGCACGGGGAGGTAGTGACGAAAAATAACGATACGGGACTCATCCGAGGCCCCGTAATCGGAATGAGTACACTCTAAACCCTTTAACGAGGATCAATTGGAGGGCAAGTCTGGTGCCAGCAGCCGCGGTAATTCCAGCTCCAATAGCGTATATTAAAGTTGTTGCGGTTAAAAAGCTCGTAGTCGAATCTGTGTCCCGCGCCGCTGGTTCATCGTACGCGGTGTCAACTGGCGTGCCGCGGGACGTCCTGCCGGTGGGCTTAGCCCGCAAGGGCGGCCCAACTCAATCCCGCCGCGGTGCTCTTCATTGAGTGTCGAGGTGGGCCGGCACGTTTACTTTGAACAAATTAGAGTGCTTAAAGCAGGCTAAAACTTCGCCTGAATACTGTGTGCATGGAATAATGGAATAGGACCTCGGTTCTATTTTGTTGGTTTTCGGAACCCCGAGGTAATGATTAATAGGAACGGATGGGGGCATTCGTATTGCGACGTTAGAGGTGAAATTCTTGGATCGTCGCAAGACGGACAGAAGCGAAAGCATTTGCCAAAAACGCTTTCATTGATCAAGAACGAAAGTTAGAGGTTCGAAGGCGATCAGATACCGCCCTAGTTCTAACCATAAACGATGCCAGCTAGCGATCCGCCGACGTTCCTCCGATGACTCGGCGGGCAGCTTCCGGGAAACCAAAGCTTTTGGGTTCCGGGGGAAGTATGGTTGCAAAGCTGAAACTTAAAGGAATTGACGGAAGGGCACCACCAGGAGTGGAGCCTGCGGCTTAATTTGACTCAACACGGGAAACCTCACCAGGCCCGGACACCGGAAGGATTGACAGATTGAGAGCTCTTTCTTGATTCGGTGGGTGGTGGTGCATGGCCGTTCTTAGTTGGTGGAGCGATTTGTCTGGTTAATTCCGATAACGAACGAGACTCTAGCCTGCTAACTAGGCGTATTTCGTCATCCCAAAGGCCCGCCGGTAGTGAGTTTCGGCTCCTGCCGCGCGCGGTTTTTACTGACGGCGTACAAACATTCTTCTTAGAGGGACAGGCGGCTTTTAGCCGCACGAGATTGAGCAATAACAGGTCTGTGATGCCCTTAGATGTTCTGGGCCGCACGCGCGCTACACTGAAGGAATCAGCGTGTCCTCCCTGGCCGAGCGGCCCGGGTAACCCGCTGAACCTCCTTCGTGCTAGGGATTGGGGCTTGCAATTGTTCCCCATGAACGAGGAATTCCCAGTAAGCGCGAGTCATAAGCTCGCGTTGATTACGTCCCTGCCCTTTGTACACACCGCCCGTCGCTACTACCGATTGAATGATTTAGTGAGGTCTTCGGACTGAGCGCGGTGGCGTTTCGGCGTCGTCGATGCTTCGGAAAGATGACCAAACTTGATCATTTAGAGGAAGTAAAAGTCGTAACAAGGTTTCCGTAGGTGAACCTGCGGAAGGATCATTACAGTGTTTGTTTTTTTTATAACAAGTCTGTTTTATACACTTCTCTTGTGTGTGTGTGTGTGTGTATCATCGGACTCGAACGCGCGATCGTTTTAAAATAAAAAACGAACGCGCTTGAGTATTATCGATATATATATATATACATATACACACTAATCGAACGAATTGTCTATATAGAGTCTTTCGCGTCGTATTGGAAAAATCTTTTATTTAAAAAGCATTTTCAAATTAACATCCGAAAGGCGTATAGACGAATATTATCTCGAATCGTATTTCATGGCGCACGCAAACAGACGAGACATTTCGTTAAGACTATATTTATTTAATGTAGTCGCGCGTGTAGTCGTCTTGCGTGCGTGCGTACGATTTCGCTGATATCTTTGAACGTTTATTTGTTTTCGTCGACGTACGTGTTGCTATTTTAAAATCTTGACGTGGTCAGCCTTTTCGTTAAGGTATATGATTATAATATCCTGGGTACCTAGAAGAGAGTTTAAAAATTTGAAATATTACGGTGTGTAAACGAACGACACACGATGGATGACGTTTAAAAATACGCCGTAAAATTTTTTTTTCTCTTCTAAGGAATAAAAAATTGGCATCTTTTCTCTTAATCGTAAAAGAAAGTCCAATATATTATTCCGACGGTGTTAAAAGAAATTC